>CANTUR010001987.1:0-198392 GCA_947683625.1 Mallotus nudiflorus | reverse complement strand
GTCCTGGATTTGGGATGGTAGCTAGGATGATCATTTGCCACTCGTTGAGTTTGCATATAATAACAGCTACCAATAGCAGTATTGGTATGGCACCATATGAGGCGTTATATGGAAGGAAGTGTAGATCCCCTCTGAGTTAGGATGAGATTGGTGAGAGAGCTTTCACTGGACCCGAGTGTAATATCCCGTGTTTTTTTAAAAATATTTTTTGCACTGTACCGGGATATACAGTGTCAATAATTTTTATGCATTATACGATATTTTTATGAGTTAATATGTATTTTAAACCTATTTTAATTACTGTGTCTTATATACAGTGTTTTACGTAAAATTTTCCTGGGACTTTCATTTTCGGGGAAATTTCCACGTAAACAATGTATTATTAATTATTTTAAATGTATTTACGGGTTTGCATGAACTCATACATATTTTTAAATTATTAAATTAAAGCCCGTGTGTGTATATTTATTTAATTAGGGTTTATTATTACCCTAATATTTTATTATTTATTTATTATTATTTGATTATTTTATTTATTATTAAATTATTAAAATTTATTATTTTATTATTAATTATTTATTAATATTTAATTATTTTAATTTATTTTATTTTTTTTTCTTTTTCTTTTTTTTTTCTTTTCCTTTTTCTTTCTTTTTCTTTTTCTTTTTCTTTTTCTTTTTCGTTTGTTTCTCCTGTTTTTGCTTCTAAATCTTGTTGGCAAGCTTCGAGGATGGCTTTTCCTTTATCTGTTGCCACTCCTCTGAGCGATTCTTTTGGACGCCGATATTGTTCTTTTCTGGTTGTCCAGTTCTCGTGGGAGATAGAGAATTACCCGTTGATTTGATTTTGTTGGATGTGATGGAGTTTGATGTTATTTTGGGAATGGATTGGTTATCCCAGCATTATGCCGTGGTTGATTGCAGGAATAAGGAGGTGATTTTCAGAATTCTTGGTGAAGTAGAATTTAAGTTTGTTGGTGACAGGAGTTCAGTCACCTCAGAATCTTATTTCTGTTATTTCAGCTAGGAAGTTGTTGAGGAAAGGTTGTCAGGGGTTTTTGGCATTGGTTAGGGATACGTCAGTGGAGAAGTTGTCACTCACAGATGTTCCTGTTGCTTGTGAGTTTCCTGATGTTTTTCCCGAGGAGTTGCCAGGTTTACCACCTCATAGAGAGATTGAGTTCTGTATAGATGTGGTTCCAGGTATTACTCCTATATCTATGCCACCCTATCGTATGGCTCCTGCAGAGTTGAGAGAGTTGAAGGAGCAGTTGCAAGAGTTGTTGGATAAGGGTTTTATCAAACCTAGTGTTTCTCCTTGGGGTGCACCAGTCCTATTTGTGAAGAAGAAGGATGGTACCCTGAGACTGTGCATTAACTATAGAGAGCTGAATAAGGTGACAGTGAAGAACAAGTATCCTCTCCCGAGGATAGATGATTTATTTGATCAGTTACAAGGTGCACAGTTCTTTTCTAAGGTTGACTTGAGGTCGGGTTATCATCAGCTGCAGATCAGTGAAGCTGATATTCCTAAGACAACATTCCGCACTCGATATGGTCATTATGAGTTTTTGGTGATGTCTTTTGGTTTGACTAATGCACCAGCAGCTTTTATGGACCTGATGAACCGAGTATTCAGACCGTATGTGGATCAGTTTGTAGTAGTCTTCATTGATGATATACTAGTTTATTCGAGGAGTATGGAAGAGCATGTATATCACTTGAGGATTGTACTACAGACACTGAGAGATCATCAGCTTTATGCTAAATTCTCGAAGTGTGATTTCTGGATAGAGAGTGTTTCTTTTCTTGGACACGTAGTGTCTAAAGAAGGTATTCAGGTTGATCCACAGAAGGTTGAGGCAGTATCTGAGTGGCCTAGACCTACTTCAGTTACTGAGATTCAGAGTTTTCTGGGTTTAGCCGGGTATTATAGGCGGTTTGTGCAGGATTTTTCCAGGATAGCAGCCCCTATGACTCGCTTGACTCAGAAGAATGTTAGATTTGAGTGGTCAGAAGCTTGTGAGAATAGTTTTCAGTTGTTGAAGGAGAAGTTGACCACAGCGCCAGTATTAGCTTTGCCTAATAGTGTGGATAAGTTCACAGTTTACTGTGATGCCTCTAGAATTGGTCTTGGTTGTGTGTTGATGCAGAATGGAAGGGTGATAGCCTATGCTTCGAGGCAGTTGAAGAAGCATGAGCAGAACTATCCTACACATGATCTAGAGATGGCTGCA
This sequence comes from Mallotus nudiflorus, assembly GCA_947683625.1. Lineage (NCBI taxonomy): Eukaryota > Viridiplantae > Streptophyta > Magnoliopsida > Malpighiales > Euphorbiaceae > Mallotus > Mallotus nudiflorus. Next base: position 196,156 of record CANTUR010001987.1, on the reverse strand, counting down.
GTGATCTTTGCTTTGAAGATTTGGAGACATTATTTGTACGGGGTGACTTGTGAGATATTTACTGATCACAAGAGCCTTAAGTACATTTTCCAGCAGCGAGATTTGAATCTGAGGCAGAGAAGATGGTTGGAACTGTTGAAGGATTATGATTGTGAGATTCTTTACCATCCGGGTAAAGCTAATGTGGTAGCAGATGCCTTGAGTAGGAAGTCCTCAGGTAGTCTTGCTCACATCGGTGTTGAGAGGAGACCATTGATCCAGGAGTTGCATCTGATGGTGGATCAAGGTCTGATGATGAAGATCAGTAGATCAGGTGGACTGTTAGCTCAGTTTAAAGTACGATCTGTACTAAGGGATAGGATTAAAGCAGCTCAGAGCCGAGATCCTATTCTAGAAGAGCTTGCAGAGAATGTCAGAGCAGGGAAGTTCACTGATTTCACACTCGATGATGATGGTGTGTTGTGGATCAGTGGTAGATTGTGTGTTCCTGATGTGGATGATTTGAGAGAGGAGATTTTAGAGGAAGCACATTCTACAGCCTACAGCGTTCATCCTGGTGTTACTAAGATGTACCACAGTATCAGAGATCTATACTGGTGGGATGGATTGAAGAAGGATGTTGCTGATTATGTTGCTAAGTGCTTGACGTGTCAGCAAGTGAAAGCCGAACATCAGAAGCCTTCTGGGAAGCTTCAGCCTCTTCCTATTCCCGAGTGGAAGTGGGAAAGGATAGCTATGGATTTTGTGGTCGGTTTACCTCGTTCGAAGGATGGATACGATTCCATCTGGGTGATTGTAGACAGATTGATGAAGTCTGCACATTTCTTGCCTGTGAAAGCCACATATTCAGTTGCTAGATTGGCGAAGTTGTACGTGAAGCATATTGTGTGCCTTCATGGAGTACCTGTGTCCATTGTGTCAGATAGAGGTTCGGTGTTTACTTCTCATTTTTGGCAGAACTTGCAGGAAGCGATGGGCACTAGGTTGGATTTCAGTACTGCTTTTCATCCTCAGACAGACGGTCAGTCTGAGAGGACGATCCAGACACTAGAAGATATGTTGAGGATGTGTGTCTTGGATTTGGGAGGTAGCTGGGATGATCATTTGCCACTCGTTGAGTTTGCATATAATAACAGCTACCATAGCAGTATTGGCATGGCACCATATGAGGCGTTGTATGAAAGGAAGTGTAGATCCCCGTTGAGTTGGGATGAGATTGGTGAGAGAGCTTTGACTGGACCAGAGATGGTTCAGGATGCTGCAGAGAAAGTCGCCGTGATCAAGCGCAGATTAGAGACCGCAGTTAGTAGACAGAAGAGTTATGCGGATCCTAGGCGCAGAGATGTGGAGTTTCAGGTTGGAGATTTCATTTTTCTAAAAGTATCTCCGATGAAGGGTGTGATGAGATTTGGCAGGAAGGGTAAGTTAGCACCGAGATATATTGGACCGTTTGAGATTCTGGAGAGAATTGGCACTGTTGCATATCGGTTGGATTTGCCTCCGAGTATGTCACAGGTGCATCCAGTATTTCATATCTCGATGTTGAGGAAGTATATCTCAGATCCTTCACACGTGTTGCAACCTGACAGTGTGGAAGTGAGTGAAGATTTGACGTTTGTGGAAGAACCTGTGGCGATCATAGATTTTCAAGTTCGACAGTTGCGATCGAAGCAGATTCCTATGATCAAGGTTTTGTGGCGTAGCGACAGAGTTGAAGAGCATACGTGGGAGACTGAAGCTGAGATGCGAGCTTCTTACCCGTATCTCTTTCCTTCCTGATTCTGTAATCTTCTTTTTGGAATTCGGGGACGAATTCTTGTAAGGGGGGAAGACTGTAATATCCCGTATTTTTTAAAAATATTTTTGCACTGTACCGGGATATACAGTGTCAATAATTTTTATGCATTATACGATATTTTTATGAGTTAATATGTATTTTAAACCTATTTTAATTACTGTGTCTTATATACAGTGTTTTACGTAAAATTTTCCCGGGACTTTCATTTTCGGGGAAATTTCCACGTAAACAATGTATTATTAATTATTTTAAATGTATTTACGGATTTGCATGAACTCATACATATTTTTAAATTATTAAATAAAGCCCGTGTGTGTATATTTATTTAATTAGGGTTTATTATTACCCTAATATTTTATTATTTATTTATTATTATTTGATTATTTTATTTATTATTAAATTATTAAAATTTATTATTTTATTATTAATTATTTATTAATATTTAATTATTTTATTTTATTTTATTTTTTTTCTTTTTCTTTTTTTTTCTTTTCCTTTTTCTTTCTTTTTCTTTTTCTTTCTCTTTCCTTTTTCTTTCTTTTTCTTTTTCTTCTTCTTCTTCTTTCTCTCCCGCGGACGCCGACCACCATTTTTCTCACCGCCGTTTCTCCCTCCTCCGGCCACCGTTTTCGACACCGCCGGTCTCTATCTTCTCCTTGAGCTCCGGTGAGTGTTATTCTAGCTTTGGTTTGAGCTAAAATGGTCTAGAATTGCTTAGGTTTCGATTTGAAAATTTCGGCCTCTTTGGGTTTTCGATTTTTTTGAGCTTCGATTTGGATGATTCATGGAAAATTCCTTCACAAATGTTGTTCCTGGTAGCTTAATCTTCATGTATGAATTTTTACAGAATTTTTGGAGATTGTTTGGATTTTTGGGTATTTTTGAATATTTTAATATTATTTTCTAATTTTCGGAAATTAATTATTTAAATTATGAAATTGGAGTTTATGGTTGAATTAGGTGTTGAAATGAATTATAGAAATTTATTTGGAATTTTTATGAATTTCTAAGTATTTATTTTTAATTATTGAAGTTTAGGTGATTTTGGAAAATTAAGTTAATTGTGTTTTTAATTGAATTTAATTGGTTAATTGAGTTTAATTATTGATATTATTGATAAATATTTTGAGAAAATTAATTTTGGATAATTGTATGATTTTTGGTGAATTTTTGAAGTAATTTAGGTATATATATATATATAGGGGTATTTTGGTAATTTTACCCTAAATTGTCTAAAAATGTAATTTAATTGGTTTTAATATTTATTTAAGGTATAAAAATGATTTCTACAAAATATTTAGTATTTTTAACTAATTAAAACTATTTTTCGGGAATTATTTTCAATTATATATATAATATACGGTTTTTCTAATAAAATGAGTTTTAATCGGTTTTTACAGTGTTTCAAGATTTATTATGTAATTTCTACGTATGAAATGTATTTTTATGATTTAAGGATATTTTTAGTATATTTGAATATATATTCTGTGTTTGTGGACCCCGGTCGACAGATTGTAGTCTGGAGTCCGACCGAGGGGTTGTGATTGATTGTGGTGTTTATTTTTGAAGTGTATTTTCTTTGCAGGGTCGGCTCTACTCTTTTGAGTAGAGAGATGTCCGTTTTACAGGGGAGGTTCTGCCGAATTTCCGGTAGAATTCTCGTAAAACGTGATATCCAGTCGAACCCTAATTTTGTTTTCGTATTTTAATACTCTAGATTGAATTCTAGGATTTCTGTTAGGGTTATTCTGATATCGATTAATTATTTCTTGTTTAGTTGCGCCGAGACCGAGGGTTAGTGGACCAGGCCCGTCGGACCTGTCTCGTGGAGCGCATTAGGTGAGTTACTATATTATATATATATGCTTAGGATGCATGATTTAGAAAATGCATGTTTTATTTTGACTAAATATGCATAAATAACATGATTTATATTCAAGTATATTTTTGGTATATAATAAATTATATACATGTTTTATTAATAAAATATATTTAAAATGTTTTTAAATATATTTTTAGTTTAATTCATGATTTGATTGGATTTATTTGACATATATATACTCAAAATATACCTGGTTTATGTTTGGTATATTTTCGGTATATATATGGTTTACATTGCTATTTCATTTATATCCATGCATCATTTATTTTTGTGAATGAATGTTTTATATTTAAGAATGAAGGATATCAATAGAACGTGCTACCTAGTGGGTAGCACTAGGACCGAGTACGTACCGGTACGCCTATAGCTTTAGGCTATATTACTAACTATTTGTGGATATTGATTTGATTATGATTATTGATGTGTGAGATGTGGTTTGGGTGTGATTGCTGGAGCTCGGTTGACCAAGTGTCTCGGGGCCAATCACACTGGCAGTCAGACTGCTGGAGCTCGGTTGACTTAGTGTCTCGGGGCCAGTCTACTGTCCAAATGGATTAAGTGGATATATTTGGAATAAATGAGCCTGTATGGCCAGAGTGTTGTTAAACACTATTTTCTGAGGTTGCGATATTCTAAGGTTCTATGCGATCCTTCATAAATTGGGATTTTTCAGTAAAATATATAAAAAATGATTTTTCTGCATCTGTATGAATTTGCCTGTATATATACATATTATATATATACTGTTGACTGTATGCATTATCATTTAGAGTGTATGTATATATATTATAGTAATTCACTCAGTGAGGTCTGACTCCCCTCCGTTGACTATTTTTCAAGAGAGTCAACTTCCTCAGACCTCAGTAGCAGGTCGATACGCCGGATTTCTTCCGCCCCGGCTTCTTTATGTTAATTGTCTACTTGAGTCTTATTTATTTTATCTAGACACTGCAGTAGTTGTAAATTAAAGTATTGGATTTCATGTACTTTATTTTAAAGGAGATATATTATGTTGAAACTGGATTGTATTAAAGAGATTTTATGTATGGGATGAGATTTTTATTTATATCCAGTTGATATGGATAATATTATGATATTATGATTTTTATTTTCCGCTGCATATTATACTGTTACTGTTATTATGGCATGCTTTATTTTATTTTTAGGCTTGCTACGGGTTCCGGATTCGAAAGAATTCCCGTTCCCTAGCGCCGGTCATGGCCCCTGTTTTGGGTCGTGACAATGGAGTACCTGTGTCCATTGTGTCAGATAGAGGTTCAGTGTTTACGTCTCATTTTTGGCAGAAGTTGCAGGAAGCGATGGGCACTAGGTTAGATTTTAGTACTACTTTTCATCCTCAGACAGATGGTCAGTCTGAGAGGACGATCCAGACACTGGAAGATATGTTGAGGATGTGTGTCCTGGATTTGGGAGGTAGCTAGGATGATCATTTGCCACTCGTTGAGTTTGCATATAATAACAGCTACCATAGCAGTATTGGTATGGCACCATATGAGGCGTTATATGGAAGGAAGTGTAGATCCCCTATGAGTTAGGATGAGATTGGTGAGAGAGCTTTGACTGGACCCGAGTGTAATATCCCGTGTTTTTTAAAAATATTTTTGCACTGTACCGGGATATACAGTGTCAATAATTTTTATGCATTATACGATATTTTTATGAGTTAATATGTATTTTAAACCTATTTTAATTACTGTGTCTTATATACAGTGTTTTACGTAAAATTTTCCCGGGACTTTCATTTTCAGGGAAATTTCCACGTAAACAATGTATTATTAATTATTTTAAATGTATTTACGGGTTTGCATAAACTCATACATATTTTTAAATTATTAAATAAAGCCCGTGTGTGTATATTTATTTAATTAGGATTTATTATTACCCTAATATTTTATTATTTATTTATTATTATTTGATTATTTTATTTATTATTAAATTATTAAAATTTATTATTTTATTATTAATTATTTATTAATATTTAATTATTTTAATTTATTTTCTTTTTTTTCTTTTTCTTTTTTTTTCTTTTCCTTTTTCTTTCTTTTTCTTTTTCTTTCTCTTTCCTTTTTCTTTCTTTTTCTTTTTCTTCTTCTTCTTCTTTCTCTCCCGCGGACGCCGACCACCATTTTTCTCACCGCCGTTTCTCCCTCCTCCGGCCACCGTTTTTGACACCACCGGTCTCTATCTTCTCCTTGAGCCCCGGTGAGTGTTATTCTAGCTTTGGTTTGAGCTAAAATGGTCTAGAATTGCTTAGGTTTCGATTTGAAAATTTCGGCCTCTTTGGGTTTTTGATTTTTTTGAGCTTCGATTTGGATGATTCATGGAAAATTCCTTCACAAATGTTGTTCCTGGTAGCTTAATCTTCATGTATGAATTTTTACAGAATTTTTGGAGATTGTTTGGATTTTTGGGTATTTTTGAATATTTTAATATTATTTTCTAATTTTCGGAAATTAATTATTTAAATTATGAAATTGGAGTTTATGGTTGAATTAGGTGTTGAAATGAATTATAGAAATTTATTTGGAATTTTTATGAATTTCTAAGTATTTATTTTTAATTATTGAAGTTTAGGTGATTTTGGAAAATTAAGTTAATTGTGTTTTTAATTGAATTTAATTGGTTAATTGAGTTTAATTATTGATATTATTGATAAATATTTTGAGAAAATTAATTTTGGATAATTGTATGATTTTTGGTGAATTTTTGAAGTAATTTAGGTATATATATATATATATAGGGGTATTTTGGTAATTTTACCCTAAATTGTCTAAAAATGTAATTTAATTGGTTTTAATATTTATTTAAGGTATAAAAATGATTTCTACAAAATATTTAGTATTTTTAACTAATTAAAACTATTTTTCGGGAATTATTTTCAATTATATATATAATATACGGTTTTTCTAATAAAATGAGTTTTAATCGGTTTTTACAGTGTTTCAAGATTTATTATGTAATTTCTACGTATGAAATGTATTTTTATGATTTAAGGATATTTTTGGTATATTTGAATATATATTCTGTGTTTGTGGACCCCGGTCGACAGATTGTAGTCTGGAGTCCGACCGAGGGGTTATGATTGATTGTGGTGTTTATTTTTGAAGTGTATTTTCTTTGCAGGGTCGGCTCTACTCTTTTGAGTAGAGAGATGTCCGTTTTACAGGGGAGGTTCTGCCGAATTTCCGGTAGAATTCTCGTAAAACGTGATATCCAGTCGAACCCTAATTCTGTTTTCGTATTTTAATACTCTAGATTGAATTCTAGGATTTCTGTTAGGGTTATTCTGATATCGATTAATTATTTCTTGTTTAGTTGCGCCGAGACCGAGGGTTAGTGGACCAGGCCCGTCGGACCTGTCTCGTGGAGCGCATTAGGTGAGTTACTATATTATATATATATGCTTAGGATGCATGATTTAGAAAATGCATGTTTTATTTTGACTAAATATGCATAAATAACATGATTTATATTCAAGTATATTTTTGGTATATAATAAATTATATACATGTTTTATTAATAAAATATATTTAAAATGTTTTTAAATATATTTTTAGTTTAATTCATGATTTGATTGGATTTATTTGACATATATATACTCAAAATATACCTGGTTTATGTTTGGTATATTTTCGGTATATATATGGTTTACATTGCTATTTCATTTATATCCATGCATCATTTATTTTTGTGAATGAATGTTTTATATTTAAGAATGAAGGATATCAATAGAACGTGCTACCTAGTGGGCAGCACTAGGACCGAGTACGTACCGGTACGCCTATAGCTTTAGGCTATATTACTAACTATTTGTGGATATTGATTTGATTATGATTATTGATGTGTGAGATGTGGTTTGGGTGTGATTGCTGGAGCTCGGTTGACCAAGTGTCTCGGGGCCAATCACACTGGCAGTCAGACTGCTGGAGCTCGGTTGACTTAGTGTCTCGGGGCCAGTCTACTGTCCAAATGGATTAAGTGGATATATTTGGAATAAGTGAGCCTGTATGGCCAGAGTGTTGTTAAACACTATTTTCTGAGGTTGCGATATTCTAGGGTTCTATGCGATCCTTCATAAATTGGGATTTTTCAGTAAAATATATAAAAAATGATTTTTCTGCATCTGTATGAATTTGCCTGTATATATACATATTATATATATACTGTTGACTGTATGCATTATCATTTAGAGTGTATGTATATATATTATAGTAATTCACTCAGTGAGGTCTGACTCCCCTCCGTTGACTATTTTTCAAGAGAGTCAACTTCCTCAGACCTCAGTAGCAGGTCGATACGCCGGATTTCTTCCGCCCCGGCTTCTTTATGTAAATTGTCTACTTGAGTCTTATTTATTTTATCTAGACACTGCAGTAGTTGTAAATTAAAGTATTGGATTTCATGTACTTTATTTTAAAGGAGATATATTATGTTGAAACTGGATTGTATTAAAGAGATTTTATGTATGGGATGAGATTTTTATTTATATCCAGTTGATATGGATAATATTACGATATTATGATTTTTATTTTCCGCTGCATATTATACTGTTACTGTTATTATGGCATGCTTTATTTTATTTTTAGGCTTGCTACGGGTTCCGGATTCGAAAGAATTCCCGTTCCCTAGCGCCGGTCATGGCCCCTGTTTTGGGTCGTGACAATGGAGTACCTGTGTCCATTGTGTCAGATAGAGGTTCAGTGTTTACGTCTCATTTTTGGCAGAAGTTGCAGGAAGCGATGGGCACTAGGTTAGATTTTAGTACTACTTTTCATCCTCAGACAGATGGTCAGTCTGAGAGGACGATCCAGACACTGGAAGATATGTTGAGGATGTGTGTCCTGGATTTGGGAGGTAGCTAGGATGATCATTTGCCACTCGTTGAGTTTGCATATAATAACAGCTACCATAGCAGTATTGGTATGGCACCATATGAGGCGTTATATGGAAGGAAGTGTAGATCCCCTATGAGTTAGGATGAGATTGGTGAGAGAGCTTTGACTGGACCCGAGTGTAATATCCCGTGTTTTTTAAAAATATTTTTGCACTGTACCGGGATATACAGTGTCAATAATTTTTATGCATTATACGATATTTTTATGAGTTAATATGTATTTTAAACCTATTTTAATTACTGTGTCTTATATACAGTGTTTTACGTAAAATTTTCCCGGGACTTTCATTTTCAGGGAAATTTCCACGTAAACAATGTATTATTAATTATTTTAAATGTATTTACGGGTTTGCATAAACTCATACATATTTTTAAATTATTAAATAAAGCCCGTGTGTGTATATTTATTTAATTAGGATTTATTATTACCCTAATATTTTATTATTTATTTATTATTATTTGATTATTTTATTTATTATTAAATTATTAAAATTTATTATTTTATTATTAATTATTTATTAATATTTAATTATTTTAATTTATTTTCTTTTTTTTATTTTTCTTTTTTTTTTCTTTTCCTTTTTCTTTCTTTTTCTTTTTCTTTCTCTTTCCTTTTTCTTTCTTTTTCTTTTTCTTCTTCTTCTTCTTTCTCTCCCGCGGACGCCGACCACCATTTTTCTCACCGCCGTTTCTCCCTCCTCCGGCCATCGTTTTCGACACCACCGGTCTCTATCTTCTCCTTGAGCTCCGGTGAGTGTTATTCTAGCTTTGGTTTGAGCTAAAATGGTCTAGAATTGCTTAGGTTTCGATTTGAAAATTTCGGCCTCTTTGGGTTTTCGATTTTTTTGAGCTTCGATTTGGATGATTCATGGAAAATTCCTTCACAAATGTTGTTCCTGGTAGCTTAATCTTCATGTATGAATTTTTACAGAATTTTTGGAGATTGTTTGGATTTTTGGGTATTTTTGAATATTTTAATATTATTTTCTAATTTTCGGAAATTAATTATTTAAATTATGAAATTGGAGTTTATGGTTGAATTAGGTGTTGAAATGAATTATAGAAATTTATTTGGAATTTTTATGAATTTCTAAGTATTTATTTTTAATTATTGAAGTTTAGGTGATTTTGGAAAATTAAGTTAATTGTGTTTTTAATTGAATTTAATTGGTTAATTGAGTTTAATTATTGATATTATTGATAAATATTTTGAGAAAATTAATTTTGGATAATTGTATGATTTTTGGTGAATTTTTGAAGTAATTTAGGTATATATATATATATAGGGGTATTTTGGTAATTTTACCCTAAATTGTCTAAAAATGTAATTTAATTGGTTTTAATATTTATTTAAGGTATAAAAATGATTTCTACAAAATATTTAGTATTTTTAACTAATTAAAACTATTTTTCGGGAATTATTTTCAATTATATATATAATATACGGTTTTTCTAATAAAATGAGTTTTAATCGGTTTTTACAGTGTTTCAAGATTTATTATGTAATTTCTACGTATGAAATGTATTTTTATGATTTAAGGATATTTTTGGTATATTTGAATATATATTCTGTGTTTGTGGACCCCGGTCGACAGATTGTAGTCTGGAGTCCGACCGAGGGGTTATGATTGATTGTGGTGTTTATTTTTGAAGTGTATTTTCTTTGCAGGGTCGGCTCTACTCTTTTGAGTAGAGAGATGTCCGTTTTACAGGGGAGGTTCTGCCGAATTTCCGGTAGAATTCTCGTAAAACGTGATATCCAGTCGAACCCTAATTCTGTTTTCGTATTTTAATACTCTAGATTGAATTCTAGGATTTCTGTTAGGGTTATTCTGATATCGATTAATTATTTCTTGTTTAGTTGCGCCGAGACCGAGGGTTAGTGGACCAGGCCCGTCGGACCTGTCTCGTGGAGCGCATTAGGTGAGTTACTATATTATATATATATGCTTAGGATGCATGATTTAGAAAATGCATGTTTTATTTTGACTAAATATGCATAAATAACATGATTTATATTCAAGTATATTTTTGGTATATAATAAATTATATACATGTTTTATTAATAAAATATATTTAAAATGTTTTTAAATATATTTTTAGTTTAATTCATGATTTGATTGGATTTATTTGACATATATATACTCAAAATATACCTGGTTTATGTTTGGTATATTTTCGGTATATATATGGTTTACATTGCTATTTCATTTATATCCATGCATCATTTATTTTTGTGAATGAATGTTTTATATTTAAGAATGAAGGATATCAATAGAACGTGCTACCTAGTGGGCAGCACTAGGACCGAGTACGTACCGGTACGCCTATAGCTTTAGGCTATATTACTAACTATTTGTGGATATTGATTTGATTATGATTATTGATGTGTGAGATGTGGTTTGGGTGTGATTGCTGGAGCTCGGTTGACCAAGTGTCTCGGGGCCAATCACACTGGCAGTCAGACTGCTGGAGCTCGGTTGACTTAGTGTCTCGGGGCCAGTCTACTGTCCATATGGATTAAGTGGATATATTTGGAATCAGTGAGCCTGTATGGCTAGAGTGTTGTTTAACACTATTTTTCTGAGGTTGCGATATTCTAGGGTTCTATGTGATCCTTCATAAAAGATGATTTTCAGATAAAATATATAAAACGATTTTTCTGCATCTGTATGAATTGCCTGTATATATATATATATTACTCATATACTGTTGACTGTATGCATTATCACTTAGAGTGTATGTATATATATTATAGTAATTCACTCAGTGAGGTCTGACTCCCCTCCGTTGACTATTTTTCAGGAGAGTCAACTTCCTCAGACCTCAGTAGCAGGTCGATACGCCGGATTTCTTCCGCCCCGGCTTCTTTATGTAAATTGTATACTTGAGTCTTATTTATTTTATCTAGACACTGCAGTAGTTGTGATTTGCAGTAGTTGTGAAATAAAGTATTTGTTTTAAAGAGATGTATTATATTGAAACTGGATTTGTATAAAGATTATACATTTATGAGATTATATATGTGATGTGATGAGTTTTGAATTGAATCCAGTTGATATGGATGATATTGTAATATTTATGATTTTTATTTTCCGCTGCATATTATATTTTTTATGGTTATTATTGCATATTTATTTTATTTTTAGGCTTGCTACGGGTTCCGGATTCGAAAGAATTCCCGTTCCCTAGCGCCGGTCATGGCCCCTGTTTTGGGTCGTGACACCGAGATGGTTCAGGATGCTGTAGAGAAAGTCGTCGTGATTAAGCACAGATTAGAGACCACAGTTAGCAGACAGAAGAGCTATGCGGATCCTAGGCGCAGAGATGTGGAGTTTCAGGTTTGAGATTTTGTTTTTCTGAAGGTATCTCCGATGAAGGGTGTTATGAGATTTGGCAGGAAGGGTAAGTTAGCACCGAGATATATCGGACCATTTGAGATTCTGGAGAGAGTTAGCACTATTGCATATCGGTTGAATTTGCCTCCGAGTATGTCATAGGTGCATCCAGTATTTCATATCTCGATGTTGAGGAAGTATATCTCAGACCCTGCTCACGTGTTGCAACCTGATAGTGTGGAAGTGAGTGAAGATTTGACGTTTGTGGAAGAACCTGTGGTGATCGTTGATTATCAAGTTCGACAGTTGCGTTCGAAACAGATTTCGATGGTCAAGGTTCTGTGGCGTAGTGATAGAGTCGAGGAGCATACGTGGGAGACTGAAGCTGAGATGCGAGCTTCTTACCCGTATCTCTTTCCTTCTTGATCCTGTTTTCTGGAATTCGGGGACGAATTCTTATAAGGAGGGAAGACTATAATATCCCGTGTTTTTAAATATTTTATTACTGCATCGGGATATGCAATGTTAATAATTTTTAAATATGATATTGATATTTCATAAGTTGTTGATTAATTAAAATTGATTTTTAATTTTTTATTATTATTTTGAGTGCTTTACGTAAAATTTTTCCGGGACTTGCATTTTCAAGAAAATTTTCACATAAATAATTTACTATTAATTATTTTAAATAGATTTACGGACTTGCATGAACTCATACATATTTTTAAAATACTAAATAATGTGTATCTATTTAATTAAATTAGGGTTTAATTAATTACCCTAATATTTTATTAATTATTAATTGGTTTTGATATTATTTAATTATTTTTAGGTGTATTAAATTATATGTGTGTGGTGTATATTTAATGTGTGTGATTTTATATTATTTTAATATATAGTATAAAGTATATATATATATACATATATACATTTAATATATTAACAAATTATAAAAGTTAGGCTTAATTACCAAATTGCCATCATCCCCTTCTTCTCCCTCCCGACCATCCCCGTCACCGTTCCGTCGCCTGCCATCCTGATTTCTTGCCTTTGGTGTGCCATCCGGCGTGCCACCTCCTTCCTCAGCCTTCCCCGCCACCTGTTGCAGTCGTTTCCGGCGTCTGGAGATCAATTTTGGCTGGAGAAGCCGAAAGTGGGAGCAACGTCGTTCATGACGTTTTCGGCCACCATTTTCGACACCGCTGGTCTCTTTCTTCTCCTTGAGCTCCGGTGAGTATGATTCCAAGCTTTTTTTCACTTGAAATGGTCTTGATTTGCTTAGGTTTCGAGTTTTTGAATTCAGCCTATTAGGGTTCTTGAATTTTTTGAACTTCAATTTGATTGATTCATGAAAAATTCCTTCACAAATGTTGTTCCCTTAGCTTAATCTACATGTGTAAATTTTTGTGGAAATTTTGGGAATTATTTTGATTTTTGGGTATTTTTGAATATTTTAATATTATTTTCTAATTTTCGGAAATTAATTAAATAAATTATGAAATTTTGTTTTATGATAAATATAGGTATTGAAATGAATTATAGAAATTTATTTGGAATTTTTATGAATTTCTATGTATTTATTTTGAATTTAATTAGTTTAGGTAATTTTGAGAAAATTAGGTTAATTGTGTTTTTAATTGAAATTAATTGGTAAATTGAGTTTAATTATTGATATTATTGATAAATATGTTGAGAAAATTAATTTTGGATAATTATATAATTTTTGGTGAATTTTTGAAGTAATTTTAGTATATTTATATATATATGGGTAGTTTGGTAATTTTACACAAATTTGGCTAAAAATGTAATTAAATTGGTTTTAATAGTTATTTAAGGTATAAAAATGATTTCTACAAATTATTTAGTATTTTTAATTAATTAAAACTAATTTTCGTGAATTATTTTTAATTATATATATAATATACGATTTTACTAATAAAATGAGTTTTTATCGGTTTTTACTGTGTTTTAAGGCTAATTATGTAATTTCTATTTATAAAATGAATTTCTATGTTATAAGGGTATTTTTGGTATTTCCATAATTATTCTGTGTTTGTGGACCCCGGTCAGTAGACTGTAGTTTGGAGTTCGACCGAGGGGTTGTGAATGAATTGTTGTGCCTATTTTTTGAAGTATGTTTCTTTGCAGGGTCGGCTCTACTCTTTGAGTAGAGAGATGTCCGTTTTACAGGGGAGGTTCTGCCGAATTTTTGGTAGAATTCTAGTAAAACGTGATGTCCGGTCGAACCCTAATTTCGATTCTGTGTTTAATATTCTAGATCGAGTTCTAGGATTTTCTGTTAGGTTTATTCTGATTCTTGTCATTATTGTTTGTTTAGTTGCGCCGAGATCGAGGCCTAGTGGACTAGACCCGTCGGACTCATCTCGTGGAGCGCACTAAGTGTGAGTTACTATTTTATATATATGTGTTTAGGATGCATGATTTTAGAAATATATATTTTATTTTGATTAAATATGCATAAATAATGTGAATTGTATTTAAGTATATTTTTAGTTTATTTTTAGTTTATTTTTGGTATATATTAAATTATATGCATGTTTTATTAATAAATTATATTTAAAATGTTTTTAAATATATTTCTAGCTTAATTTGTAATTTGATTGGATTTATTTGACGTATATATATACTCGAAATATACCTGGTTTACTTTTGGTATATTTCCAGTATATATATATGATTTATATTGTTATGTTTATTTAAATTCATGCATCGTTTATTTGTGAATGAATGTTTTATATTTATTAATGAAGGATATCAATAGAACATGCTCCCTAGTGGGCAGCACTAGGACCGAGTACGTACCGGTGCGCTTATAGCATTTAGGCTATATTACTAACCTATTTGTGGATATTAATTGGATTTGATTGTTTGATGTGTGGATATGGTTTGGAGGTGTGATTGCTGGAGCTCGGTTGACCAAGTGTCTCGGGGCCAATCACACTGACAGTCAGATTGCTGGAGCTCGGTTGACTTAGTGTCTTGGGGCCAGTCTACTGTCCAAATGGAATAAGTGATCATATATTGGAATAAGTGAGCCTATATGGCTAAAGTGTTGTCTAACACTGTTTTCGAGGTTATGATATTATAGAGTTCTATTTGATCCTTCATAAAAGATGATTTTCAATAAAATATATAAAATGATTTTTATTGCATCTGTGTGTATTTGCCTGTATATATACATATTAGATATATACTGTTGATTGTATGCATTGTCATTTAGTATGCATGTATATATATTATAGTAATTCACTTAATGAGGTCTGACTCCCCTCCATTGACTAATTTTTCAGGAGAGTCATCATCTTCAGACCTCAATAGCAGGCCTGTATGCCGGATTTCTTCCGCCTCGGCTTCTTTATGTAAACTGCTTATCTGAGTCTTGAGTTTTATTTTTATTAATCTAGACACTGCATTAGTTGTAAATTAATTATGGGTTTTATGTATTATATTTGTGTGAGTTATGTATTTTGAGAATTTGAACGGAGACTTGTATCAAAGGATTTATCTATATATGAGATATGGACATTGTTTTGATAATTATGATTTTATTTCCGCTGCATTAAGAGCTGTTGTTATTATTATTGTATGTTTTATTTTATTTTAGGCTTGCTACGGGTTCTGGATTTGAAAGAATTCCCGTTCCCTAGCGCCGGTCATGGCCCCTATTTTGGGTTGTGACAGGAATTTATTTTATTATTTGAGATTTAATTTTTGCTGCATAAATATTTTATTTATTTTATTGTATTGCATATTTTTCTTTTAAGGCTTGCTACAGGTTCTAAATTCGAAAGAATTCCCGTTCCCTAGCGCCGATCATGGCCCCCTGTTTTGGGTCGTGACACAGTGCCACTCATGAGCACTATTCATCTCATGAGCAGCTCGTGAGAGCAGTCCTGATAGCTCTAAATGGTCATTTTTGAATGCAACGGCTAGTATTCTGCTCCTAATAAGCCAGAACTTGCTCCTCATGATCGTGAGCGACGTTCTGATAGAAATAAGTCCAAGATGATTCAAAAATTAATAAGAGATGTTAGATACATGTTTGATACATCCAAAAACCATAGTTTGAGTGTTTATCTATATAAACACTCCATAGAGTTCAATTGAAGGTTTAAGAATCTTGTTTACTCATTATACTCTCTTAAGCATTCAATTAAGCTCTCAAAACTTTCTTCAATATCATTTTATATTTGTATAACTCTTATGAGAGTTGGTGAGTGTTAAAATATATATTCTTATTCTTCTATTTTCTAGGATTAAGAAAATGGGAGGTGAGATTCTATTCTAATGGAATTGGTTTAATTGTTTATCATTAAAACACTTGAAATTTGATTTTTGAGTGAGCCTTGTGAAATTGAAATTGTAAGGTTAAAAGAGTAAGTTTTAAATTCTTGTGTAATCTCAAATCTTATTAATAAGATTGTAGGAATTGAAAATCCTAACTTAAGGATAAGTTAGGTGGAGACGTATGATTGTTGAGAATCTGAACTCCTTAAATTCTTGTGTTCATCATTCTTCCTTCTTAACATTTCTTCAATTATTGCAAAGAATTCTTTTAAATTCTTTAAATAGCCTTATTCATCCTCTCCCCCAGGCATTTTCAAAAAATATAACTTTTTATTATTTTAAAATTTTATTTAGAAAATAACTAATATTTTTTTATCATCTTACAATTAAATCATGATCATATTATTTTTTTTAAAAAAAATATTAGTTCTAGAATTGAGAAAAATATTTATAAAAAATATTGAAGAAACTAATATAATAATAATAATAATAATAATAATAATAATAATAATAATAATAATAATAATAATAATAATAATAATAATAATAATATTTAAATATATGTTCAATAGTTTATGTACTATCAGAAGTTTTTAAAAAATTTTATTTACATGTGAAGCACATACTTATTGGTTTTAATTTATAACTATCTATACAATATATATAAATGTACGGCTTGGGGGAGGAGACAGACAAAAGTACCCAAAAAAAAATCACTCATTATTATATAAAAATGAGATAATTTCATCGTTTATAGATAAAAGTAAAATTGAATTAATTAAAATATAATTTTAATTTGATAGAAAATCTATTTCCTATTTTAATTAGGTTAATTTCTATTTTATCTCTTATAAAAATTAAATTAACTAAAATATAATTCTAATTTAATTGAAAGTATGGTTCCTTACGTTAACTTTTATTTTATATTTAAAAAAATTAAATTAAATTAAAGTGCAATTCTAATTTAATTGAAAGTATATTTTCTTTTCTAATTAGATTAATTTATATTTTATCTTTAATAAAGATGAAATTAGTTAACATATAATTCTAATTTAATTAAAAATATGTTTCCTATTTTAATTATGTTAATTTTTACTTTAACTCTAATAAAATTAAATTAATTAAAATTTCAGTGATAATTTTATTAAAAATATTTTTTCTATTTTAATTAGGTCTATATATATTTTATCTAATATAAATCAAATTAGATAACATAATTTTATAAGTTTTATTATATTAAATTTAATAAGTAAATAATTAAAATTAAAATTAATAAATTTTATAAAAATAGGAAAAGTATACCATTTGTTTTAAAAGTAGATATTTTATAAATTAAAAATTAATAAATAAAAAATAGAGCATATAATTTGTTTGAAAGTATATTTATATAAAAAAAAAGTATTATAATTATTGTTTTTAGATGTTTTTATAAAATTTAACAAAAAAGAGTTAAAATTAAATTAATTAATACCTATTATTTAATTTAGTTGAACTTAAAAAACTATATTAAATTAATTTTTGTATAAATAACAATATTAATATTAAAAATATTAAAGAAATAACGTGTCATATATAACTCAAATAAAAAATCTACTAAATTGTAACAAATTATAAGTTTAATATGGTTGTAATATTTAAATTTTTATATAAAGAAAATATAACTTTTATTATTTTTAAATTTTTTGTTAACAAATAACTAATATTTTTTTATTATTTTATATTTGATTATTATCATAATATTTTTTATATAAAAATTATTTTAGAATTGAAAAAAAATTATTATTATAAAAATATTGAAGTAATATTTTATAATTATTTAAATAAAAAAATTATAAAAAAATTATAATTAACTATATTAAGTTAATATTAAATTTTTATATAAATAAATAAATGATATTGTTATTATTTTTAAAATTTTTATTTAATATTATTATATTTAATTATTTATTTACTATACATCATATCAAATATATTTTTTTGCTTTGGTGTTTTGGTTATTTGTTAATGTGTTTATATGTATATAAAATTGTCGGGGATTAATTAAGTCGGTTGGGTGTTGTGTAGCTTTTGTTTGTACAACAATTAGAAGCTCTTGTTTGAAAAAAAAAAAAAACCAATTAGAAGCTTTGTTTTCATTTCAATTGAACTTATTTGAACATGAGAATGAAACTGTTATTACAATTCATCTGATAATAAAAATTTCTAAATTCTATGCCCAATTCCTTCATCAGTTGAGTACCTTTACAATCTCCAACAAGCCATGGCTGATAAGCCACCGCCGTTGAAACCGCCGTCCACCTCCCACGAATGGGAAGCTCTGATCGAAGACTTCCAACAAGGCGGCATTCGCCTCCGCAAATGGACATCGTCTCCCCACACACTCCTCCATCACTCTCTGTCTTCTCTCCTGAAAAAGGACTTCCTCTTCAAAATCCCTCTCCTCGTCTTCCTCGAAGAATTCTCTGAAACATTTTTCACCGAGGAAACTCACTTGAATCATCTCCTTGAAACCCTCAAATCCGTTATCCAATCTCCAGTTGATGGGGTCGCTATCACTTTTCCATTCAAGGAACAGTTCATGATCTCTGCCTGTTCTATCTTCATATCAGTCGACGCTCTCAACAATTTCCACCCGCGCTGTGCTGAGGGTCTAGTCGAGTTGCTTTTGACTGTTGTTCATCGTCCAAATCATGGGGTCGACAGGCAGACTCGTGCAATTGCTTGTGAGTGTTTGCGTGAGTTAGAGAAGGATTACCCTTGTTTGCTTTCGAATGTTGCTGGTCATTTGTGGAGTTTGTGTCAGAGTGAGAAAACTCATGCTTGTCAATCTTATCTTCTGTTGTTTACTATGGTTGTTTTTAATATTATTGATAGAAGGTTAAATGTTTCTATTTTGAATACTTCTTTGCCTTTGGTTCCTTTTAATGTTCCTCAATCTATTAGTATTAGCAGCAAAGAGGCTGTTTCGGGTTTGGGTTTCAATTATAAGGAGTTAAGGAGGGCTATTGCTTTTTTATTGGAATCGCCTCAGGTTTTGACTCCATTTGGGATGATTGAGTTTTTGCAAATGATAATGCCACTGGCTTTGGCTTTGGAGTTACAGGCTTCCTTGTTGAAAGTTCAGTTCTTTGGATTGATTTATTCATTTGATCCCTTGCTTTGTCATCTTGTCTTGGTTATGTATTCTAAGTTTTTTGATATATTTGATGGACAAGAGGGAGAGATTGTTAAGCGATTAATGCTTATTTCCAAGGAAAAACAGCATTTTTTGGTTTTTCGATTGCTTTCGCTCCATTGGTTGTTGGGTTTCTTAAGTAGATTGATGTTAAGTAAAGAGGATAAGAAATATATATCTGTTGTTGAGATGGGTTTGAGATTTTTCCCAGCTGTGTTTGATCCGCTTGCTTTGAAAGCATTGAAGCTTGATTTACTTGCCTTTTTCTCTTTAAGTCTCGATATTTTGAAACTAGAGGGTGGCAGGGATACTGGTGATGAAGGGGGTGCTGCCGGTGACAGGTCTATGGTTAAGTTGTTTGAAGGTGGTCTGGTTTCTGTTTCAGCGTTTAAATGGTTGCCTCCCTCAAGCACTGAAACTGCTGTGGCATTTCGTACCTTCCATAAGTTTTTGATAGGCTCTTCATCTCATTCCGATACTGATCCATCCACTGCTAGAATCCTCATGAACTCTGTCATTTTTCACACTTTACAGGTAATTCTGTTCCCCCAAAAATTCTACTTTTGCTGCATTTTTTTTTTTCCTTTTACTTTGTTTTGATTATTTTTGTTTGTTTAATTTCTATTTGTGAAGATTGTCTTGAAAGTTGGTCGTTCATGGTTTTGGCTAATATCTTAATTGTAAACAAATAAGTTTAGTTATAAATGAGCAATGTCTTTTGTGGGTAGGACAGTCAAGGGAAGTGCATTATAAGAGGGGATCCTTGCAAGTGCAGCTTTCACCTGTTGCAATCAGGGAATGTGCCATTTTTTTTTAAATGGGCCCTGTTGAAGATATAGAGAGGAAATGTTTCCTTTGGGTTGTTTGTATTAGATAATTCTATCTCATCATATGAGATTTTCTAGTTTTCATTAATGCTGCTACGTAGTTGGGATATGTCTAACTGCATGATTAGTATGCTTCTCTTACAGAGCATTACTGCAAACTGGAAAATCTCATGTGATGAGATAGAGTTATCTATATAGATAAATAAATACATAGATAGAGAGATAAATAGATGGTATGTTTCTGTTGCAAAGTGTCATTGTTTATATCATTAGGACACACGACTTGTGACCTACTATGGATGTGTTTTCAGTAATACAGAACTAGGGTTCACAAATCTTGATTGAATTTTCTATTCAGTATTGAACTAATTATTTTTTCGCCCTTTTATGTTTATTAAATAGTTTTCACTAGTTGCCAGTTAATGCCCTTTATATATGGTTTCAGACCTTCAAAATTTTTTACTCCTAAAAAAAAAAAAATTAAGATTTTAATGCATGCTGTTACTACCATGCAGCAAACTGAATGCCCTGAATCATAAGTGTATATAAATTGATAGTGAGTTTAATTCTTGTGATACACTCCTTGGCATTGTAAAGTATGGTGATTGTAATGGTATCAACTACATTGATAATAATTTCAATATCACTCATCCTTAGTTTACTGCAATTGTGCTGATGTTCACAAATTCACCTGTCCAGGGGATGCTTGTGGGTATGATGTTGGAATTTATAAGATTGGTCCCTGTGGTTGTTTCTCTCATTGACCGTTTGTTAGGCTGCCAAAAGCATCAATGGTTGGGAGAGCGCCTACTTCAGATGGCTGATGAGTATTTGGTTCCAAAAGTCAAAATTGATTACAAATTGGTTTCTTATTTCCCAATATTTGACAGAATAGCTGAGCATAATGCAATACCTCCATGGAGATTGCTAGACTTGCTTACCAAGTTTATGGTTTTTCTTGTCAAGAAACATGGCCCAGATACAGGACTGAAATCATGGTCTCAGGGAAGTAAAGTTCTTTGCATTTGCCGAACTATGATGGTGCACCACCGAAGCTCTAGATTGTTCCTTGGTTTATCTCGCCTTTTTGCATTCACTTGTCTATACTTCCCTGATTTGGAGGTTCGAGACAATGCAAGGTTACTCCAAAAAATGGTCATATCTTCTTTTTCTTTTTTATCCTTTTAGTGCTATATGAAGTTTAGTAAGCTTTCGTTCTTCTTTCCTTCCATCAATAAACCCAAAAATAGAGGGTGAATGAGAAGATAATTATTTGTCATTAAGGGTTGCCTCTGACTTTCTTTCTTATTTTTGTACTGTGTAGGATCTACTTGCGGATGCTGATGTGCATACCTGGAGTAAAGCTCAAAGGCATACTCAGTTTAGGAGAGCAACTACTAGGCATTTCACCATCTACTCATTCCAGTTCTTTTTTTAACGTTCTATCTCCTCGACATTATCAGAATTTCAAGAAATCTAGGAGCATTTCTTCCTGCATTCATCTTGAACGCATGGTACCATTACTTGTTAAGCAATCTTGGTCGTTGTCTTTGTCACCTTTAGATGTTGGGTGTAGCAAGCCTACTTATTTGGAGAGCATAACAGATGTTGAACCCCAGGTTGATTTAGAGGAGCTAGAAGTTGGTACAAATTTTCTGGCAACATCAGAAACAGAAAGAACTAATAAGTTGCAGGAGCCATTGCGGGTAATGGATTCTAATATTTCAGAGATATTGGGGATATTAAGGAGGCACTTCTCATGTATTCCTGATTTTAGGCACATGCCAGGGCTTAAGGTTAGCATAGCTTGCAATTTGAGACTTGAATCTGAGCCTTTCAATCACTTATGGGGAAATGGCACTCCCATTAGTCGGTTGGATGGACTGGATTCCCTTCCTGCCTTGTATGCAACCGTGCTTAAGTTTTCATCCTCGGCACCATATGGGTCCATTCCCTCGTATCATATACCCTTTCTTCTTGGTGAACCCTCCAGAAGCGATCATGTCGATGGCCCTATAGATTCACTAGACATTGTTCCTGTGGAAAATGGTTCTGGAAAAGAGGAAGACTTCAGAGTTCCTGTCATAATTGATTTAGAACCAAGGGAACCTACACCCGGTCTGGTTGATGTTTCCATTGAAGCAAATGTGGAAAGTGGCCAGATAATCCATGGTCAGCTTGAAAGCATGATGGTAGGTATAGAGGACATGTTTCTCAAGGCTATTGTCCCATCTGAAATTCCACAAGTTGCAGTGCCTGCATACTATTCAGAATTATTTGATGCTCTTTGGGAGGCATGTGGTGCTTCTACCAACATTGGCAGGGAGACATTTCCATTGAAAGGGGGCAAGGGAATTGCAGCAATTAATGGAAGCCGATCAGTGAAGCTTCTTGAAGTCCCTGCAGACTCTCTGATTCGTGCCACTGAGCTGTATTTGGCGCCCTTTGTTGTTTGTGTGCTTGGAGAGCAGCTTGTTAACATGGTTAAGGATGGTGGAGTCATCAAAAACATCATATGGAAGGATGCTGCAATAGATTCTTTTACTGATAGTACTGCCTCAGTTACAGATTTTCACAGAGGTCCACTTCATCTAACGTATTTTAATGATGAAGATGAGAGAAAAAGTAAGGTAAATGGCTATAAAAGAAACTTGGGTTGTTTTCTTGTTTTGATATTTCTTCCACCAAGGTTCCATCTTCTTTTTCAAATGGAAGTCTCTGACCTCTCAACCTTGGTTCGAATTCGAACTGATCACTGGCCCTGCTTAGCTTATGTTGATGATTATTTGGAGGCTTTGTTTTTGAGTTAGAGGTGAATTCCTTAATTTGTACCATTAGTCCTGCACAGAGGATGGATGTCTCATCCAAAAGACCTCATTCCCTGCTATCCGTGCTGCTGTAGAACAGCACATTTTGGTTTTGATTCTTTCTCCAGATTATTTTGCACAAAAAGAAGGGTAAATTTTTTGACACCCCGCAAAAAAATAAACTCTTGTAAATATCTCTGCAAGTGAATCCCTTTTGTCTGTATTCTTCAAAATGTATCAGAATTTTGAGAGATGCATTTTGTTTTGTTTTGGTATCTTCATTTTCTTCACCAAACAGGTATATCTATAGTTGATCTGTGAGATAGTAAAGATGAGGGAGAAGGTCCAAAAATGGCCTTCATGTTTATCCTCACTTTGATTTTGGCATTTTATGTTTTTTAAGGTCCGATTATATCCCTTAAATCACTAAATATGGTGCATTTAAAGTCATTCACCTTGTTAACTGTCCCGTTAAAAATAGCTCTTGTGGTATACATGGAGCCCACTTAATTGAACTAAAAATGAAAAACCACCTGCAATTTTTTTTTTATTATTATTTTCATGTCTAAATCTGTACCAATTAAAATTCCAAATTGAAACAATCTAAGCAGCTGAATTCCATAAACAAATAGCAACCATAGCCTATTCTGCACGGATATTTCAACTGGCAGAGTTTTATTTTTTTATTTTTATTTCTCCATATCCTTGTTATCTAAATATTTAAATTTTGAAGGTAAATACTTCAATTAAAAGTTATGTTGTATGAACACTTCAATTAGTAAATTTTTTCCCGTATCCGTATCCCTGTTTCTCTGTGTTCGTGCTACCTATATACTTCAGTTTTTAAGAAAATACTTTAATTAATAAAAAGATGTTTTCCTTATCTGTGTTCAATTTTCTATATCCCCATATCCGTGTCCATGCAACTTAAATTAAAAATTATTTTATTTTTTATTTGTGACCTCGTTTCCCCTTTTTACATATATGTGTTCGAACTACCTAGAACATAGCTACCAGTAACAAGCCATCAACATAGTCTTACTAAGTATCAAATTCAAGCAATGATAAAAAAATTTTTCTTGTTTTTAATTTTGTTTTTGTTTTGTTTTTTTTGTCTAAACCTGTACCAATTAAAAATCCAAATTGAAACAATCTGCTCGAGCCACTATCAATGTCTAGTGAAAGCAATTCTTAAACATCAAATAAATAAAATAATATTATTTTAGAATATGCAGGGTTAAAAATTTTAAATTTTATTTGTATATTATAATTGATATTCGCTAATATTATTTATATATTTTATTCTAAGAAATTTTTTACGTAAAAATAATATGTCTTACGTGGAATTACTTGATAATATTAAAGTAGTAGTAGTAGTTATTATTATTATTATTATTATTATTATTATTATTATTATTTTGATTGAAGGGCATTTAAGTAATTTCATAATTAAATTAAAAAAAGGTCAAAAGCAGAACCAGGTCAAAACATTCTTCTTCTTCTTCTTCTCACCGTCTGCGCAGCGCCCTTCACCCACGCCGAATCACCAGCCACCGCCCCCACTCACCACCATCAACTCCTCCCTTCCTCCTCCACCTCCTCATCGCCATTAGCTTGCCCGATCGTCGCCGGAGAGCAAGAAACGAAGGGGACCGAGAGTGAAGCTTCAACATCACCGGTGAGCTTCCGGCCACCATAGGACTTCAAACAGGTCTCTTTTGAATGCTCTTGCACTGGTGAGTCCATTACCGAGTTCCATTTGAGCTTAAATCCCTTCGATTTTTAGATATCTTCAATTTTTAGTTTATGTGTTTTAGGGTTTTTTTGTAATATCCCGAGTTTTTAAATAATTTTAAACTACATCGAAATATGTAGTGTTAATAATTTTTATATATATTTGATTATTTAATTAGTTTATTATTTATTAAAGTCATTTTTTATTATTTTAAGACTTTTACATAAAATTTTCCCGGGAGTTTTATTTTCGGGGAAATTAAGACGTAAATAAATAAATATTAATTATTTTAGATGTTTTGTGAATGTGCATGAGTCCATGCATGATTTTTACGAGTCGTATTAAAATATATACGTATACATGCATATATGCGCATTTAAATAAAATTAGGGTTTATTTTAATTAAATTATATTATATTATATAGTTTTAATAATAATTAAATGTGTATATATATATATATATGTGTGTGTGTGTGTGTATATGTATATATATGTTATTATTTGAGTGTGTGGTGTATATATAAAATTTATATATTAAAATAATATAAAATATAGTTATATATATACATATATATTTGTCAAAATAAAAAAGTTCATGATATTTACGATATTGCCACTAACTTCACCTTCCCCATTCCCGATCGTCCCTCACCATCTCCGGCGTCTGTCACCTTCATTTCTTGCCGTCGGTGTGCCTCTCAGCCGTCCTCCTCCATCTCTAGCCCATTCCGCCTCCCTTAGCTCCCTTTTCCGGCGTGGTTTGATCAGATTTTCCCTAGAAGCCGAAACTTGCTTCCATCGCCGATCAACCCGATTCCGGCCACCATTTGAAGTGCTACCGGTCTCTATCTCTTCCTTCAGCTCCGGTAAGTGCATTTCTAAGCTTGGTTTCACTTGATTTGGTCAAGATTTCCCTAGGTTTTGAATTTTCAATTTCGGTCAACTTGTGTTCTTGAATTTTTTGAGCTTCGATTTCAATGATTCAAGAAAACTTCCTTCACAAAGATTGATCCTAGTAGCTCAATATACATTCTGTAATTTTTTTAGAATTTTTTTGAATTATTTTGATTTTTGTGAATTTTTTATTATTTTATTAATATTTTCTAATTTTCGTAAATTAATTAAATAAATTATGAAATTATGATTTATGGTGTTTATAGGTGTTAAAATGCATTTTAGAATTTATTTTTAATTTTTATGATTTTTATATATTTATTGTGAATTTATTTAGTTTATGTGATTTTTAGAAAATTAGGTTAATTATGTATTTTATTGAAATTAATTGGTTAATTGAGTATATTTATTGATATTATTGAATTATATGTTAAGAAATTAATTTTTTAGTAATTATACTATTCTTGGTGAATTTTTGAATAATTATAGTGAATTTATATATAGTAGTGGTATTTTGGTAATTTGGCACTAAATTGGCTAAAAATATAATTAAATTGGTTTTAATAGTTATTTGAGGTATAAAAATGAATTCTACAAGTTATTTAGTATTTTTAACTAATTAAAACTATTTTTCATAAATTATTTTCAAATTATATATAATATACTATTTTTCTAAATAAATGAGTTTTTATCGATTTTTAATATGTTTTAGGGTTAATTGTGTAATTTGGAGTTTTAAAATGTATTTTGGTCAATGTTTATGAATTTATCAAGAATTATTGATTTTTAATAATATTTTATTAAAATTAGGGTTTTTATTTATTTATTGGTAAAATAATTATTTTTAGCGTTTAAATATCTAATGTCACGATCCAAAATAGGGGTCATGACCGGCGCTAGGGAACGGGAATTCTTTCGAATCCGGAACCCGTAGTAAACCTAAAAATAAAATAAATCATACAATAATAATAATAATATCACAATTAAATAAAATACTGTACAACGGAATAAAGTCATAAATATAAAAATAATAATCCATCACCAGGGAATTTAAATCAATTTCTCATCTCATATATAAATAAACTCTTTAATACAAGTTTCAGTTCAAATTCTTAAAATACATATCTCATATAAATACTATACACCAACCTCCGAAACAATCATAACTACTGCAGTGTCTAGATTGTAAAAGTAAAACTCAAGACTCAGATAAGCAGTTTACATAAAGAAGCCGGGGCAAAAGAAATCCAACGTACAGGCCTGCTACTGAAGTCTGAGGAAGAAGACTCTCCTGAAAAATGGTCAACAAAGGGGAGTCAGACCTCACTGAGTGAATTACTATAATATATATACATGCATACTAAAGGTCAATGCACCCAATCAAAGTATATATAATATGTATATATACAAGCAAATACATACAGATGCAATAAATTCATTTTATATATTTTTATTGAAAATCACAGTTCATGAAGGATCAAATAGAACCCTAGAATATCGCAACCTTAAACAGTGTTAGATAACACTCTAGCCATACAGGCTCACTTATTCCATTTAGACAGTAGATTGACCCCGAGACACTGAGTCAATCGAGCTCCAGCAGTCTGACTGTCAGTGTGATTGGCCTCGAGACACTTGGTCAACCGAGCTCCAGCAATCACACTCCTAAATTATACCTCACACATCAAATAATCAAATCCAATCAATATCCTCAAACTGGTTAGTAATATAGCCTAAATGCTATAAGCGTACCGGTACATACTCAGTCATAGTGCTGCCCACTAGGTAGCACGTTCTATTGATATCCTTCATTAAAATATAAAGCATGCATTCATAAAAGTAAATGATGCATGAATTGAATAAAATAGCAACATAAACCATATATATACTAAAAATATACCAAAAGGAAACCAAGTATATTTCGAGTATATATATACGTCAAATAAATCCAATTAAGTCATAAAATAAACTAAATATATATTTAAAAACATTTTGAACGTAAATGTCTAATAAAGCATGCATATAATTCAAAATCTACCAAAAATAAACTAAAAATAAACTTAAGTACTGATTAAATTATTTATGCATATTTAATCCAAATAAAACATATAATTCTAAATCATGCACCCTAAACTTATATATATAAAATAGTAACTCACACTTAGTGCGCTCCTCGAGATAGGTTCGATGGGCCTGGTCCACTAGGCCTCGGTCTCGGCGCAATTAAACAAACAAAAATAACAGACATCAGGATAAACCTAACAGAAAATCCTAGAAACTCGATCTAGAATATTAGACACAAAAATGGAATTAGGGTTCGACCGGACATCACGTTTTACGAGAATTCTACCAAAAATTCGACAGAACCTCCCCTGTAAAATAGACATCTCTCTGCTCAAAGAGTAGAGCTGGCCCTGCAAAGAAATGCACTTCGAAAAATAAATACAGAATTACAATCACAACCCCTCGGTTGGACTCCAAACTACAGTCTACCGACCGGGGTTGTTGTCACGACCCAAAATAGGGGCCATGACCGGCGCTAGGGAACGGGAGTTCTTTCGAATCCAGAACCCTTAGCAAGCCTAAAAATAAAATAAAATATGCAATAATAACAATAACAATATTATATGCAGCGGAAATAAAAATCATAAAAATCATAATAACATTTTCATCACTGGATTTAAATCAAATCTCATCTCATCACATATATATAAAATCTCTGTAATACAAATCCAGTTTCAATATAATACATCTCTTTAAATAAAATACATGAAATCCAATACTTTAGTTCACAACTACTGTAGTGTCTAGATTATAAAAATAAGACTCAAGTAAATAGTTTACACAAAGAAGCCGAGGTGGAAGAAATCCGGCGTATCGACTTGCTACTGAGGTATGAAGAAGTTGACTCTCCTGAAAAATAGTCAACGGAGGGGAGTCAGACCTCACTGAGTGAATTACTATAATATATATACATACACTCTAAGTGATAATGCATACAGTCAACAGTATATATATATCTAATATATATACAGGCAAATACACACAGATGCAATAAAATCATTTTATATATATTTTATTGAAAATCATCTTTTATGAAGGATCACATAGAACCCTAGAATATCGCAACCTCAAAAATAGTGTTAGACAACACTCTAGCCATACAAACTCACTTAATCCAAATATATACATTTAATCCATTTAGACAGTAGACTGGCCTCGAGACACTAAGTCAACCGAGCTCCAACAGTCTGACTGCCAGTGTGATTGGCCCCGAGACACTTAGTCAACCGAGCTCCAGTAATCACACCCAAACCACATCTCACACATATCAATAATTACATTCAATCAATATCCACAAATAAGTTAGTAATATAGCCTAAATACTATAGGCGTACCGATACGTACTCGGTCCTAGTGCTGCCCAATAGGTAGCACGTTCTATAGATATCCTTCATCATTAATAATATAAAACATTCATTCATAAAAATAAATGATGCATGAAGTTCAATAAAATATCAACATAAACCATATATATACTAGAAAGATACCAAAAGTAAACTAGGTATATTTCGAGTATATATACGTCAAATAAATCCAATCAAATCATAAATTAAACTAGAAATATATTTAAAAACATTTTTAAATATAATTTATTAACAAAATATGTATATAATTTAATATATACCAAAAATAAACCAAAAATATACTTAATATAAACTTAAGAAATAATCAAATTATTTATGCATATTTAATCAACATAAAACATGCATTTTTAAATCATGCATCCTAAGCATATATATATAGTATAGTAACTAACCCTAGTGCGCTCCACGAGACGGATCCGACGGGCCTGGTCCACTAGCCCTCGGTCTCGGCGCAACTAAACAAGCAATAAATAATAGACATCAGAATAAACCTAACAAAAATCCTAGAATTCGATCTAGAGTATTAAATATAGAAACAGAATTAGGGTTCGACTGGACATCACGTTTTACGAGAATTCTATCGAAAATTCGGCAGAACCTCCCCTGTAAAATGGACATCTCTCTACTCAAAAGAGTAGAGCCGACCCTGCAAGGAAATACACTTCGAAAAAAAACAAACACCTCACTCAACCACAATCTCTCGATCGGACTCCAGACTACAATCTACCGACCAGGGTCCACAAACACAAAACAATTATGAAAATACCAAAAATATCCTTATATCACAGAAATTCATTTTATACGTAGAAATTACATAATTAACCTTTAAACACATTAAAAACCGATAAAAACTCATTTTATTTGGAAAACCGTATATTATATATATAATTGAAAATAATTCACGAAAAATAGTTTTAATTAGTTAAAAATACTAAATAATTTATAGAAATCATTTTTATACCTTAAATAACTATTAAAACCAATTAAATTACATTTTTATCCAATTTTGTGTAAAATTACCAAAATACCCATATATATATAAATATACTATAATTACTTCAAAAATTCACCAAAAATAGTATAATTATCAAAAATTAATTTTCTCAACATATTTATCAATAATATCAATAATTAAACTCAATTAACCAATTAATTTCAAATAAAAACACATTTAACCTAATTTTCCCAAAATTCCATAAACTTCAATAATTCAAAATAAATACTTAGAAATTCATAAAAATTCCAAATAAATTCCTATAATTCATTTCAACACCTAATTTAACCATAAAACAAAATTTCATAATTTAAATAATTAATTTCCGAAAATTAGAAAATAATATTAAATATTCAAAAATACCCAAAAATCCAAAAAATCTCCAAAAATTCCAAAAAAATTCATACATGTAGATTAAGCTACTAGGATCAACATTTGTGAAGGGAGTTTTCATGAATCAATCAATTAGAAGCTCAAAAAAATCAAAAACCCTAATATGGCCGAATTCGAAAAATCGAAACCTAAGCAAATCTAAACCATTTTAGCTCAAACCAAAGCTAGAATCACACTCACCGGAGCTCAAGGAGAAGAAAGAGATTGGCGGTGTCGAAAATGGTGGCCGAAAACGTAAGGTGTGAAGAAATGGAGCTTCGGTCGGAAATGGAAGAGAAGGGGCTTGCCGGCGCCGGGGAAGGGAGCTGGGGGCGGCGGAGCAGCTGGCTAAGAAAGGTGGAGCTCCTGGCGGCACACCGATGGCTGGAAATCAGAAGTTGCAGGTGGTGGTGAGGGGTGGTGGTCGGGCGCGCACGGGAAGAAGAAGAAGAAGAAGAAAAAAAAGAAAAAGAAAGAAAAGAAAAAGAAAGAAAAAGAAAGAAAAAGAAAAAGAAAAGAAGAAAGAAAAAAAAAGAAAAAAGAAAAATAAAAATAAAAATAAAAATAATTTTAATAAAATATTTAGAAAAATTTACATCCACACACATAAAATTTAATATTTTAATAATTAAATAATAATAAATTAATAAATAAATAATAAAATATTAGGGTAAAATACTAAACCCTAATTAAATAAATAATTATATGTATACACGGTGTTTAATATTTTGAAAATATGTATGAGTTCATGCAAGTCCGAAAATATATTTAAAATAATTAATAATAAATTATTTACGTGAAAATTTCCCCGAAAATGCAAGTCCCGGGAAAATTTTACGTAAAGTACTGTAAATAAGACATAATAATTAAAAATAGATTTTAAATACATATCAACTCGTGAAAATATCGTAATATATATTCAAAAATTATTAACACTGTATATCCCGGTACAGTGTAAAAATATTTAAAAACACGAGATATTACAGTTTTCCCCCCTTACAATAATTCGTCCCTGAATTCCAAAAAAAACAAGATCAAGAAGGAAAGAGATACGGGTAAGAAGCTCGCATCTCAGCTTCAGTCTCCCACGTATGCTCCTCAACTCTGTCGCTACGCCACAGAACCTTGACCATCGGAATCTGCTTCGATCGCAACTATCGAACTCGAAAATCAACGATCGCCATAGGTTCTTCCACAAACGTCAAATCTTCACTCACTTCTACACTGTCGGGCTACAACACGTGTGAAGGGTCTGAGATATACTTCCTCAACATCGAGATATGAAATACTGGATGCACTTGTGACATACTCGGAGGCAAATCCACCCGATATGCAACAGTGCCAACTCTCTCCAGAATCTCAAACGGTCTAATATATCTCGGTGCTAACTTACCCTTCCTGCCAAATCTCATCACACCCTTCATCGGAGATACTTTCAGAAAAATAAAATCTCCGACCTGAAACTCCACATCTCTGCGCCTAGGATCCGCATAACTCTTCTGCCTACTAATTGCGGTCTCTAATCTGCGCTTGATCACGATAACTTTCTCTGCAACATCATGAACCATCTCAGGTCCAGTCAAAGCTCTCTCACCAATCTCATCCCAACTCAAAGGGGATCTACACTTCCTTCCATACAACGCCTCATACGGTGCCATACCAATACTGCTATGGTAGCTGTTATTATATGCAAACTCAATGAGTGGCAAATGATCATCCCAGCTACCTCCCAAATCCAGGACACACATCCTCAACATATCTTCCAGTGTCTGGATCGTCCTCTCAGACTGACCATCTGTCTGAGGATGAAAAGCAGTACTGAAATCTAACTTAGTGCCCATCGCTTCTTGCAACTTTTGCCAAAAATGAGAAGTAAACACCGAACCTCTATCTGACACAATGGACACAGGTACTTCATGAAGGCACACAATATGCTTCACATACAACTTCGCCAATCTAGCTACAGAATAAGTGGCTTTCACAGGTAAGAAATGTGCAAACTTCGTCAACCTGTCTACAATCACCCAGATGGAATCGTATCCATCCTTCGAACGAGGTAAACCGACCACAAAATCCATAGCTATCCTTTCCCACTTCCACTCGAGAATAGGAAGAGGCTGAAGCTTCCCAGAAGGCTTCTGATGTTTGGCTTTCACTTGCTGACACATCAAGCACTTCGTAACATAATCAGCGACATCCTTCTTCAATCCATCCTACCAGTATAAATCTCTAATACTGTGGTACATCTTAGTAACGCCTAGATGTACGCTATAGGCTATAGAATGTGCTTCCTCTAAAATCTCCTCTCTCAAATCATCCACATCAGGAACACACAATCTACCACTGATCCACAACACACCATCATCATCAAGTGTGAAATCAGTGAACTTCCCTGCTCTGACATTCTCTGTAAGCTCTTCCAGAATAGGATCTCGGCTCTGAGCTACTTTCCCTCAGTATAGATCGTACTTTAAACTGAGCTAGCAGTCCACCTAATCTACTAATCTTCATCATCAGACCTTGATCCACCAACAGATGCAACTCCTGGATCAATGGTCTTCTCTCAACACTGATGTGAGCAAGACTACCTGAGGACTTCCTACTCAAGGCATCTGCTACCACATTAGCTTTACCCGGATGATATAAGATCTCGCAATCATAATCCTTCAACAATTCCAACCATCTCCTCTGCCTCAGATTCGAATCTATCTGCTGGAAAATGTACTTAAGGCTCTTGTGATCAGTAAATATCTCACAAGTCACCCCGTACAAATAATGTCTCCAGATCTTCAAAGCAAAGATCAATGTAGCCATCTCAAGATCATGTGTAGGATAGTTCTGCTCATGCTTCTTCAACTGCCTCGAAGCATAGGCTATCACCCTTCCATTCTGCATCAACACACAACCAAGACCAATTCTAGAGGCATCACAGTAAACTGTGAACTTATCCACACTATTAGGCAAAGCTAATACTGGCGTTGTGGTCAACTTCTCCTTCAACAACTGGAAACTATTCTCACAAGCTTCTGACCACTCGAATCTAACATTCTTTTGAGTCAAGCGAGTCATAGGGGCTACAATTCTAAAAAAATCCTGCACAAACCGCCTATAATACCCGGCTAAACCCAGAAAACTTCGAATCTCTATAATAGAAGTAGGTCTAGGCCACTCAGACACTGCCTCAATCTTCTGTGGATCAACCTGGATACCTTCTTTAGACACTACATGTCCAAGAAAAGAAACACTCTCCATCCAAAAATCACACTTCGAGAATTTAGCATAAAGCTGATGATCTCTCAGTGTCTGTAGTACAATCCTCAAGTGATATACATGCTCTTCCATACTCCTAGAATATACTAGTATATCATCAATGAAGACTACCACAAACTGATCCACATACGGTCTGAATACCCTATTCATCAGGTCCATAAAAGTTGCTAGTGCATTAGTCAAACCAAAAGACATCACCAGAAACTTATAATGGCCATATCTAGTGCGGAACGCTGTCTTAGGAATATCAGCTTCACTGATCCGCAGCTGATGATAACCCGACCTCAAGTCAACCTTAGAAAAGAACTGTGCACCCTGTAGCTGGTCAAACAAGTCATCTATCCTCGGGAGAGGATACTTGTTCTTCACTGTCACCTTATTTAGCTCTTTGTAGTCAATGCACAGTCTCAGGTTACCATCCTTCTTCTTCACAAACAGGACTGGTGCACCCCAAGGAGAAACACTAGGTCTGATGAAACCTTTATCCAACAACTCTTGCAACTGCTCCTTTAACTCTTTCAACTCTGCAGGAGCCATACGATAAGGTGGCATAGATATAGGAGTAGTACCTGGAACCACATCTATACATAACTCAATCTCTCTGTGAGGTGGTAAACCTGACAACTCCTCGGGAAAAACATCAGGAAACTCACAAGCAACAGGAACATCTGTGAGTGAAAACTTCTCCACTGACATATCCCTAACCAATGCCAAATACCCTTGACAACCCTTCTTCAACAACTTCCTAGCCGTAATAGCAGAAATAAGATTCTGAGGTGCTGAACTCCTATCACCAAAAAACTTAAAATCTACTTCACCAGGAATTCTGAAAGTCACCTCTTTATTCCTGCAATCTACCACGACATAGTGTTGAGATAACCAATCCATTCCCAAAATAACATCAAACTCCATCACATCCAACCAAATCAAATCAGCGGGTAATTCTCTATCTCCCACGAGAACTAGACAACCAGAAAGAACAATATCGGTGTCCAAGGAATCGCTCAGAGGAGTGGCAACAGACAAAGGAAAAGCCATCCTCGAAGCTTGCCAACAAGATTTAGAAGCAAAAATGGGAGAAATAAATGAATGCGTGGCACCCGGATCAAACAAAACCCAAGCATCCAGGTAACAAACAGAAACAATACCTGCCACGACTGCATTAGATGCTTGAGCATCCTGCTGAGTGAGATGAAAGACTCTGGCCTGACCTCGACCTCCCTGCTGACTGGTAGAAGCCTGGCCAACACCTCTGGCACCTCCTCTAGTACCTCTACCACGACTCTGCTGTGGAACAAACTGAGTGGAACTCTGATGCTGAGCTGGTGGTAACTGAAATGGCACGGGTGCAGCACTAGCAATTGACTACTGTGGAAATCGCAGAATCTGCTACTGCTGATACCCAGAATAAGGACACGATCTGGCAAAATGTCCTGTCTGCCCACATCTGAAACATGTCAGTGGTGTCAGATAACACGATCCCTGATGGACTCTACCACAAGTCTGACAAACGTTGGCCGCTGATCCAGAACTACGACCACTGCTGCTGCTCGAAGCACCTGACCCAAATCTGAATGATCTACGCTGACCTCCACGACCATGTCTACTGCTCCGATGCACTCGCTGTTGCTGTCTCTGACTCTGCTGAGTCGGACCTTGCTGCTGACTACTCAAACCAACATGAAAACTCGAATATGGAGTAGCCTGCAATCCACTCGACTGAACTCCTAGCTGGTAATAATCAAGCATCGCTCCCTGCCTAACTGGTCTCAACTCAATCTCCTTGGCCAACTCAATCATAGACTCAAGAGTAAGACCTGCTGTAGGCATACCAGCAAAAGCTGAACCCAAACCAGTAACGTAGGTAGTGACCGTGAAATACTGATCTCGCATCAGATCCTCTGCATATCTACCCAGACGAAGAAACTCTCGGGTGTACTCCTCTACAGATCAATCTCCACGAGATCCTAGGAAGATAGAGGTGATCACTGAGTGGCCAAGACCCACAATGGTTACATAAGTGAGAAGTTTTCTAGGTTTAGAGGGCTATTACATGAGATTTATGAAGGATTTTTCCAATATTGCCACACCTTTGATCAGACTGACCTAGAAGAATGTTAAGTTCGTGTGAACAAATAGATATGAGGAGCATTTTCAATTTCTTAGGGATTTATTAACTTCGGCTCTAGTGCTAACATTACCTTCTGATGTCGATGGATATACGGTGTATTATGATGCTTCCCGAGTAGGATTAGGCTATGTGCTAATGCAGAATGGCAGAGTGGTTGCTTATGCTTCAAGGTAGTTGAAAAAGCACGAGCAAAATTATCTGACTCATGATTTGCAAATTATAACAATTGTATTTGCACTAAAGATTTGGAGGCATTACCTATTCGGTGTCACTTGTGAAATATACACTGACCATAAGAGCTTGAAGTATATCTTCGAGCAAAGGGATTTGAACCTAAGGCAGAGAAGATGGATGGAACTTCTAAAGGACTATGATTGTTCGATTCTTTACCATCTAAGCAAGGTGAACATAATAGCAAATGCATTGAGCAAAAAATCAGTAGGCAGTCTTACCAATATCAATACTGTAAGGAGGCTGATTATTCAAGAGATGCATAAGCTGATTGATCAGGTTTGCAGTGGAAAGTGACTAAGAAATTTCTTTTAGCTTAGTTCAAGGTATGATCAATGTACTTAGATAGAGTTAAAGCAACTTAAAGAAAGGACCCACAACTACAAAGAATCATGTTTAAGGTACAACGAGGTCAATCCATAGAGTTTTTGATTGATAATGAAGGTGTTCTACACTTAGGTACTCGATTATATGTGCCAGACGTTGATCATTTGAGGAAAGAGATCTTGGAAGAGGCACATTTTTCTGCTTCTAGTATTCATCTTGGTTCCACCAAGATGTATCATAATTTAAAGGATACATACTTGTGGAATGGAATGAAGAAAGATGTTACGAAATTTGTATCCAGGTGTCTTACATGTTAGCAAGTGAAGCTAGAGTATTAGAGACCTTCAAGATTATTGCAGCCCATGCCTATCCTATAGTGGAAGTAGGATATGATTGCCATGGATTTTATGACTGGTTTGCCTCAGACGACAGGTGGATTTAATGTAATTTGAGTGATAGTTGACAAGTTAACCCAGTCAACTCACTTTTTATCGATAAAGAAGACATACTCCATTGAAAGGTTGGCATGGTTGTATGTCAGCAGAATTATTTATCTTCATGGAGTTCTAGTGAGCATAATATTTGATAGAGGAGCCACTTTTACATCAGTTTTTTAGCAAGAGTTACATAAAGCCTTGGGTACAAGGTTAGACTTTAATACAGCATTCGATCCTCAAATTAATGGTTAGAAAGGACCATTCAAACTTTAAAGGATATGCTCAGAATGTGTGATATTGATTTCGGAGGTCAATGGGATAACCACTTGCCATTGATTGAATTTGCATATAACAATAGTTATCATGCAAGTATTGAAATGGCTACGTATGAAGCATTATATGGTAAGAAGTGCAGATCACCTTTGTGTTGGGAAATTAGTAAGAGACAACTGACAAGTCCAGAGTTGGTATAGATTACTTCTGAAAAAGTTCCTATCATTCAGCAAAGGTTAAGGATAGCTTTCAACAAGTAAAAGAGTTGTGTTAATCCTTGAAGGAAAGATGTTTCCTTTCTAGTTAGAGATTTGATGTTCCTGAAGGTATCTCCAATGAAAGGAGTTATAAGGTTTAGTAAGAAGGGTAAGTTGGCTCCAAGATTCATTGGACCTTTCGAGATACAATCACAAGTTGGAGAAGTGGCCTATAGACTAGTGTTACTACTTGAATTGTCTCAAATCCATCAAGTGTTCCATGTGTCTATGCTGAGAAAATATATTCCTGATCCTTCTCACATACTTCAACCTCAAGCAATGGAGCTCAACGAAGATCTATCTTACAAGGAGTATCCAATGGCGATTGTGGATTGCCAGTTTCATTAGCTTTGCTCCAGGGGACTTCTGATGGTAAAGGTACTATAGAGTAACTACACAGTAGAAGACTATACATGGGAGACAAAATTTGAGATGCAAGCCGCTTATCCCTATCTTTTTCATCAATAAACCTTACATTTCCTTTCTTTTCTTTGAAATTCGAGGATGAATTTCTGTAAGGGGGAAGACTGTAATAACCTGAATTTTTTTATTAATTTATATAAATAAATATCAAGATTTGCAGTGTTATTAATTATTTTTATCTTATATTGTTATTATTTTATTTTATTGAATTGTCATATCTAATTATCAAATTTATTTTGGGACACTAGTATGTACTATATTATTGTTTGAATTTTATAGAACTGTAATGACCCTTTTTTTTAAACAATTAATTTATTTTAATATGAGATATGCAATATTAATAAATTCAAAAGTTATATTTTAGTATTTTTTTATTTTTTGGTTAATATATATTACTTTACATTTGATTATAATTTTCTATGTAAATATTTATTTCGAGACTTATTATTTCGGATAATTAATTTTCGTTATTTATATTTACTACTTTGAATAATGTTATTTTAATAATATATAATTTAGTGCATTATTATTTTAATGTTATTATTATTATTTTATGTGATTATATTATTTATTATTGTGTGTTATATATGTATATATGTGTGTGTGTGTGTGTGTGTGTGTATATATATATATATATATATATATATATAATATGTGCATGTGGTGGAGATTAATACATGTAAGCACATTATATATTATAATATTATATATATATGCACATGCATAAACCTATGCATACCCATACATACAATAAACATATATATAAACACACATTCACGTGCACACACTCAAACATAAACATAAAATATATACATATTACATAATAAACAAACACAACAACATATACATAAATACACATTCACGCACACACACTATTCACCATCTCCTACCTCCCGTAACATCCCATTTCAAGCTCGTCGGTGTGCCTCTCCGGCATCTAGCAGCCACCATAGCCTCCAGCCGCCTTCCGCCACCCTTTCTCCCTCTTCTCCGGCACTGGTGGCTTGCAAAACCAAAGGAAACCAAAAACCTCCATTTCTTACCAACCTCACTTTTTTTACCACCGTTTCTCAAGCTTCTAGTATCTATTAACTTCCCTAGCTCCGGTGAGCATGAATCTAAGCTTAGTTTAAGCTTAAAACTTCATTTTCTTGAGTTTTGTTAAATTTTTATTTTTGGAGCTTTAGGGTTTTGAATTTTTTTTAAGCTTGATCTTGATGAATCTTGCAAACTTCCTTCACAAAAGTTATTTCTGGAAGCTTAATCTACCTTTATGAATTTTTGTGTGATTTTTGGAATTTATTTAAATTTTTGTGAATTTTTGAATATTTTATTATTATTTTATGAATTTTAGTAAATTAACTATTACAATTATAAATTTGGTATTTTTGGTGTTATTATGAGTTAATATTAATTTTATAGTAAAGAAGATAATTTTTTGAGAATGTTATATAATTTTTAGGAATTTTTATAGTTTATGTCAAAATTGAATAATTAGGTCAGAGTTGGATTTTTTTTGGAATATTACTTTAATTATGTGTTTTAGTTAATATTAATAATATATATGTTGAGAAAATAATTTTTAGACATTTGAAAAATTTTATGAAATTTTTGAGTGATAATAGTACATTATGCATATTTTGTATTATATGGATAAATATGTAATTTTATGCTAATTATAGTTAAATATATATTTTAGTTGGTTTTATTAATATTTAAGAGGTTTAGAAGATTTTTTATAAATTAATTGGTATTTTTAATTAAGTAATGTTAATTTTGAATATTGTTTCCAAATATATATATATATATATATATATATATATATATATATATATATATATATATATATTATTTTGGTAACAAAAAATGTATATATGGTTATATTTAGCATATTTGGTATATTGGTTTTAATTATGGTATTTGTTGATAGTTATATTAATTATGAATTATATATTCATATTTTAAGAATAATGTATATTATTGGAAATTATGGGTTTTTATATATTTATGTCTAATTAAATTTAATTAAGTGTCATGTTATATTTTAAGTATGATTTTAATGTTTATTCATGAAAGTAAAATTTTCATGAATTTGTTAGTTAGAATTAAGTTGTGATGTTTTGTTAAGTTGTGAACTCGGTCGGGCTAATACTGTGTTGGAGAGTCGACCTGAGTGTAGACTATGTACGAATTTTTAAAAGTGCGTTTTCTGTGCATGAATGGCTCTACCTATGGTAAAGAGATATCCGTTTTACAAATGAGGCTCTGCCAAAATTTTAGTAGATTTTCTCGTAAAATGTGACATCTTTCGCAAATTTCTAGCGTTAATTAGGGTTTTTCCCCATCTATCGAGTCTTATCCGGAATTCCTCAAGTCAATCTAGAATTTTCCTATTTCTGTTGATGTTTGATTTTAATTCCATAGACATGTTTTTTTAAAATAGGTCTGTTATTTTTTTTCTTAGAGAATACCGGAGCGAAAGCTGTTGGATTGAGGCAGACACGCGATCGCCAGCCTTCTCGCTTGTCCTATAAGTTGATAAATTAATATGTTCATGTATTTTATTTAAGGATGTGTGCACTCATATTTTTAGTATTTATTATATGATTTATTTAATTTAAATGCTGCTATTTAAGATTTAAGTACATTTTATTTATTTAAAATTAATTTTGAGAAATTTTGGTAGAACGGGCTACCTGGTGGGTTTCACCAGGAATGTGTGCACATGGTAGAGATTGAGAGATGGATCCGATATATGTATGACTTGTGGATATAAACTGGGACGAGTGCCTCGATGGAAGTTTTTTCTCTGGGGGACCGCCAGTGATTGGAAAGTTAATTATGGACTGGGATGGGTGCCTCGGTGGATGCCTTAACTCTCGGGGACTGCCAGTGCCATGTAATTGGATTAAGTAAATGACTGCAGCTTGGTGCCTCGGTTGATGCCTTTGCTCTCAGGGACCGACAACCTAGTTGCATTAAATGGGCCCAGTTGGCCATTTAGAAATTTGGGTTTAGGGTTCTATCGAGATTTTCCAAAAGCTGTATATATATATATACGTTATAAATTATTTTCTCTATAACTATATGGTTTTTAAAAAGGTTTTCAAATCGTACAACTCATTTTATTAACTTACTCAATGAGGTCTGATTCCCCTCAATCTTTTTTTCTTCAAAATCTTGGGAGTTCGACCTCAGACCGTCTCGACACCGGATTTCTTCATCACCAGCTATATTATGTAGGTTATTGTGAGTTGTACTGTAGTAGTGACTTTAGCATACTGTAGTAGTGTGTGTACTATAAGTTTGTATAACCTAAATATACTTATGTATTGCATTTTAATGAACCATGCATATGTATAATGTTTTAAGATTTATTTATGATATTTGATTACGGAGATTATTTTATATTGCGCACGATTATGCTTATTTTTAGAAAAATTAGTTTGATAATGTGTTCTTGTATAAAATAAAGTTTTAAATTTGAATGTTTTATTTTTCTTCTCTTTAAGGCTTCCTACAGGTTTCGGAGGCCTTATACCTACCCATTCCCTAGTGCCGGTCATGTGCCCTCAGGTTCGGGTCATGACAAAGTTGGTATCAGAGCATAAGTTTGATTAATTGTCTATGTCTGTCTTTCTGTGTAACTACTCCAATGATTAGGTTGATAATTGTCTTTGTGATATTCTTGTCTCTAATTTCGCATTGCATTAAATACTCTTGTCTTGTTTTGAATTTGATTTTCTTTGTTTTTTCAGAATGAGGCATGTGCGAACAGACCCCGTTGCCGATCCAAATTTTGGGCTTGATGAGCAATCTGTGCATGATGAGGCTCTTCCTCCTGCTCCACGTCATAGGGGCAGAGGTAGAGGTAGAGGTCGAGCTAGGACAACTGCAGCTGAGATTCCTGATCAGCAGCCAGTTGGGCCTAAAACTCCAATTGCAGACCCCATAGCTTTTACAGCCGGACTAGGAGGAATTAATCAGGGTCTTCCAACTTTGAATCAAGTGATGCCGCTTGTGTAGTAGATGTTACAATAGAGGAATCAAGAGATGTCAGATACTGATGCAACACTCCTCTACTCCCGGATTGGTAGAGTTTCCTTTGATGGTACTGGGGATGCCTTAGACTTCATTAACGCGATTGAGGCACATACTAGGACAAGACACACAGACTACCAGCGGATCATGATTGTGGAGTTGTCAGTCTAAGCAGCAGCTTAAGACTAGTTCATGCAGTCGATTCAGCTGTCCATGCATGAGTTGACTTGGCTAGAGTTTAAGGACTGCTTCCTGAAATTCTTCTATCCTCCAACCACCAAAGATGCTTATAAGTGGCAACTGCTTCACATCACTAGAGGGGATAGGTCAGTGGAGGACTACACTAGGGAGTTTAACAGACTATCCTGACATCCAGAGGACATCATGAGAGATCCCTATAGAGCAGTAGAGTTGTATGTCACTAGTTTAGGGCCAAGTTTTATGGGTATGCATACTGAGGACCGCACCTTATAGAGTGTTATAGAGGAGGCCCGTCTGATTGAGAGGTGACACATCCATCAGGGTACCATGTTAGATCCCTACATGGTTGGTGGTAGTGGATATGGTGTAGCTCTCAGGTACCAGCATCCAGCATTTCATATTGGTAGTACGAGTCAGCAGGCTACGGGTAGTTCACAGCATGGCGGTAGAAAGTCCAGGACTTACCGAGTTGGTCGACATGGTTATGCCATGAACAAGAGAAGTGGCAGAGGTCACAGATTTAGTACTAGATTCAGCAGCAATAGCAGTGGGCAGAGCTCAGGATAGAGTAGTTTTAGGTCTAGAGCCAGTGCATGTGCGAGTTGTGGTTGATTCCATCAAGGCCCATGTCATTTGTTATCGAGCACTTGCTTCAGATGTGGACATGTTGGTTATCTTGCCAGAGCTTGTCCTCACTCTGGATATCAACCACAATATGCTCAAGGTTCATCTTCATCAGTGGCTCAGCCCTACTATCCAATGCCACAGCAGTACAGAGCACTAGTACAGCCACAACAAAAACCGCCATAGGTTATAGGCTAGCAGGGCTGAGGTTCAGTTGGTAGGCCTAATGGTTGTGGGTTTGTGCAGCCTTCAACATCTCAGTAAGCAGGTCATGGCCAGGCATGAGTGTTCACTCTAACACCGCAAGATGCTCAGACTTTTAACACAGTAGTAGCAAGTATTCTCTCAGTCTGTGCATGTGATGCTAGAGTATTGTTTGACCTCGGCGCTACGCATTCATTCATTTCTCCCATGTTTGCTTCGAGAATCGAGTGGCAGCCTTCCAGGTTATACTTTCCTCTATCTATATCGACTCCTCTCAGTGATGAGTTAGAAATAGATATCTTCTTTCCTTCATGTCCGGTGTCAATTGATGGTAAAGAATTATTGGCAGACTTGGTGTTGCTTGATGTGTTGGAATTCAACATCATTTTAGGTATGGATTGGTTATCGAGGCATTATGCTTCAGTGAATTGTCGAGAGAAAAAAGTGGTATTCATAATTCTGAATGAAAAAGAGTTCTGTTTTAA
This sequence comes from Mallotus nudiflorus, assembly GCA_947683625.1. Lineage (NCBI taxonomy): Eukaryota > Viridiplantae > Streptophyta > Magnoliopsida > Malpighiales > Euphorbiaceae > Mallotus > Mallotus nudiflorus. Next base: position 152,779 of record CANTUR010001987.1, on the reverse strand, counting down.
AGGTGAAAAGAGCTTCATGCCTAGTAATCTCATTTCAACCATTATAGCCCAGAAGATGCTTAGAAGGGGTTGTCAAGGTTACTTGGCAGTAGTAAGAGATGTTGAAACAAAGAAAGGGGTAATCAAATAGGTGCCAGTGTTGTGTGAATTTATAGATGTCTTTCCTAAAGAATTATTGGGATTACCACCAGACAGAGAGATAGAGTTCTATATTGATGTCATACCTAGTACATATCCTATTTCTATGCCACCCTACAGAATGGCACCAGCTGAATTACAGGAACTAAAGGAGCAATTATAGGAGTTGCTCGATAAGGGTTTCATAAGACCCAGTACATCACCTTAGGGTGCTCTAGTCTTGTTTGTGAAGAAGAAGGATGGTAGGCTTCGACTCTGTATTAATTATAGGCAGTTGAACAAGGTCACCATCAAGAACAAGTATCCACTTTCAAGGATCGATGACTTGTTCGATCATCTTCAAGGTGCTACATGCTTCTCCAAGATAGACTTAAGATCTGGGTATCACCAATTGAGGATCAGAAGTGGTGATGAGCCCAAGACATCATTTCAGATGAGATATGGCCATTATGAGTTCCTAGTAATGTCCCTTGGGTTGACTAATGCGCCAGCAGCCTTAATGGACTTAATGAATCGGGTGTTCAGGCCATACTTGGACCGATTTGTAATAGTCTCCATTGATGACATATTAGTTTATTCCAAAAGTGAAGTTGAGCATGTTATTCATCTGAGAAGGGTGCTTCAGAATTTAAGGGAGCACAGGTTGTATGCCAAGTTTTCAAAGTGCAAGTTCTGGTTGAATCAAGTGGCATTTTTAGGCCACGTGGTTTCTAAGGATGGCATACAAGTGGACCCTAAAAAGATAGAAGCTATTACAGAGTGGTCGAGGCTGACTATAGTCAGAAAAGTACGGAGTTTCCTAGGTCTAGTAGGCTACTACAGGAGATTTGTAAAGGACTTCTCCAAAATTTCTACACCTTTAACAAGGTTGACCCAGAAGTGTGCTAAGTTTGTGTGGATAGATAGATGTGAAGAGCACTTCTAGTTATTGAAGGATTTATTAATGTCAGCTCCAATTATGACTTTGCCTTTTGGAAATGAAGGGTATACAGTGTATTGTGATGCTTCCAGAGTAGGATTGGGATACGTATTGATGGAAAATGGCCAAATAATTGCTTATGCTTCCAAGCAGCTGAAGAAGCACGAGCAAACTATCCTACTCATGATTTGGAGATGGTAGATGTAGTGTTTGCTTTAAAGATATGGAGGCATTACTTGTATGGGTTTACATATGAGATATACACCGATCAAAAGAGCTTAAAGTATATCTTCCAGTAAAGGGACTTGAATTTGAGGCAGAGAAGGTGGATGGAACTCCTTAAGGACTATGATTGTTCCATTTTGTACCATCCAGGCAAGGCGAATGTTATTGCTGATGCCTTGAGTAAGAAGTTAGCAGGCAATCTTGCCCATATCAGCTCAGAAAGGAGGCCCATTATCAAGGAGTTGCACGGACTGATTGATCAAGGGTTGCAGTTGAAAGTTACCCGAAAGTGCCTTTTAGCTCAATTCAAGGTATGATTAGTATACTTGGATCGAGTTAAGGCAGCTCAGAATAGAGACCCACGGTTATAGAGGATTATGTATGAAGTGCAATAAGGGCAATCAAAAGACTTTGTGGTTGATAGAGAAGGTGTATTGCGGTTGGGCACTAGGATTTGTGTGCCAGATGTTGACGACTTGAGGAAGGAAATTATGGAAGAGGCATATTTTTTTGCTTATAGTATTCATCCAGGTTCTACTAAGATGTATCATGACTTGAAAGATACATATTAGTGGAATGGAATAAAGAAGGATATTGCAGAGTTTGTGTCTAGATGCCTGACTTGTCAGCAAGTGAAGCTTGAACATTAGAGAACCTCAGGATTATTGCAACCTATGCCAATTCCTGAATGGAAATAGGACATGATAGCCATGGACTTTATGACTGGATTACCTCAGACTACAAGAGGTTATGATGCTATATGGATGATTGTTGACAGGCTAACCAAGTCAGCACACTTTCTACCAATAAAGAAGATGTACTCTATTGATAGACTAGCAAGACTTTATGTCAACAGGATTGTTTGTCTACATGGAGTACCAGTGAGTATAGTGTCGGACAGAGGAGCCACATTCACCTCAGTCTTTTGGCAAGAATTACACAAGGCTTTGGGCACCAGATTGGATTTCAATACGGCCTTCCATCCTTAAACAGATGGTCAGTCAGAGAGGACCATCCAGACATTAGAAGATATACTGAGGATGTGTGTGATTGATTTTAGAGGACAATGGGATTCGCACTTGCCATTAATTGAGTTTGCTTACAATAATAGCTATCATTCTATCATTGAAATGGCTCCATATGAGGCACTATACAGTAGGAAGTGCAGATCATCATTATGTTGGGAGATTGGTGAAAGACAATTAATAGGTCCAGAGTTAGTACAGGTGACTTCAGAGAAAGTCCCCATCATACAATAGAGATTGAAGACAACCTTCAACAGGCAGAAGAGCTATACTGACCCTAGGAGAAAGGATGTATCATTTATGGTTGGAGACATGGTGTTCCTGAAGGTGTCTTCAATGAAAGGAGGCATGAGATTCGGCAAGAAGGGTAAACTAGCTCCTAGATACATTGGAGCTAGAGTGGGTGAAGTGGCGTATAGATTGGTGTTACCACCAGAATTGTTGAGGATCCACCCTGTATTCCATGTATCTATGCTGAGGAAATACATTCTTGATCTGTCTCACATTCTGCAACCTCAAGCCATAGAACTTAGCGATGATTTGACCTACGAGGAGTATCCAGTGGCGATCGTGGATCGCCAAATACAACAATTGCGAACCAAGGAGATACCGATGGTGAAAGTGTTGTGGAGTAATCATTTTGCTGACGATTGTACCTGGGAAAATGAAGCTGAGATGCGAGTTTCTTTCCCGTATCTCTTTCCCTCTTAAGCTTTGTAATTATTCTGTTCTTGAATTCGGGGACAAATTCTTTTAAGGAAAGGAGACTGTGATGACCCTTTTTTTTAACAATTAATTTATTTTAATATGATATATGCAATATTAATAAATTCAAAGTTATATTTGAGAATTTTATTATTTTGTGGTTAATATTTATTATTTTACATTCGATTATAATTTTCTACGTAAATATTTATTTTGAGACTTATTATTTTGGATAATTAATTTTTGTTATTTATATTTACTACTTTGAATAATGTTATTTTAATAATATTTAATTTAGTGCATTATTATTATTATTATTATTTTATGTGATTATATTATTTATTATTGTGTGTTATATGTGTATATATTTGTGTATGTGTAAATATATATATATATATATATATATATATATATATATATATATATATATATATATATATATATATAGTATGTGCATATGGTGGAGATTAATACATGTAAACATATTATATATTATAATATTATTTATATATGCACATGTATAAACCTATGCATACCTATACATACAATAAACATATACATAAACACACATTCACGTGCACACACTCAAACATAAACATAAAATATATACATATTACATAACAAATAAACACAGCAACATATACATAAATACACATTCATGCACACACTATTCACTATCTCCTACCTCTTGCAACATCCCATTTCGAGCCCGTCGGAGTGCCTCTCCGGCATCTAGTAACCACCACAACCTCCAACCACCTTCCGCCACCCTTCTTCCCTCTTCTCCGGCACCGGTAGCTTGCAAAACCAAAAGAAATTGAAAACCTCCATTTCGGCCAACCTCGCTTTTTCGGCCACCATTTCTCAAGATTCCGGTGTCTATCAACTCCTCAGTGAGCATGAATTTAAGCTTAGTTTAAGCTTAAAAATTCATTTTCTTGAGTTTTGTTAAATTTTTGTTTTTGGAGCTTTAGGGTTTTGAATTTTTTTTAAGCTTGATCTTGATGAATCTTGTAAACTTCCTTCACAAAAGTTGTTTCTAGAAGCTTAATGTACCTCTACGAATTTTTGTGTGATTTTTAGAATTTATTTTAATTTTTGTGAATTTTTGAATATTTTATTATTATTTTATGAATTTTAGTAAATTAATTATTAAAATTATAAATTTTGTTTTTTTGGTGTTATTATGAGTTAATATTAATTTTAGAGTAAAGAAAATAACTTTTTGAGAATATTATATAATTTTTAGGAATTTTTATAGTTTATGTCAAAATTGAATAATTAGGTTAGAGTTGGATTTTTATTGGAATAGTACTTTAATTATGTGTTTTAGTTAATATTAATAATATATATGTTGAGAAAATAATTTTTAGGCATTTGTAAAATTTTTAGGGAATTTTTGAGTAATAATAGTATATTATGCATATTTTGTATTATATGGATAAATATGTAATTTTATGCTAATTATAGTTAAATATATATTTTAGTTGGTTTTGTTAATATTTAAGTGGTTTAGATGATTTTTTATAAATTAATTGGTATTTCTAATTAAGTAATGTTAATTTTGAATATTGTTTCCAAATATTATATATATATATATATATATATATATATATATATATATATATATATATATATATATATATATATATATATATATATATATATTATTTTGGTAACAAAAAATGTATATATGGTTATATTTAGCATATTTGGTATAATGGTTTTAATTAAGGTATTTGTTGATAGTTATATTAATTATGAATTATATATGCATATTTTAAGAATAATGAATATTATTAAAAATTATGGGTTTTTATATATTTACGTCTAATTAAATTTAATTAAGTGTCATGTCATATTTTAAGTATGATTTTAATGTTTATTTATGAAAGTAAAATTTTCATGAATTTATTAGTTAGAAATAAGTTGTGATATTTTGTTAAGTTGTGAATTCGGTCGAGCTAATACTGTGTTGGAGAGCCAACACGAGTGTAGACTATGCGAATTTTTAGAAGTGCGTTTTCTATACAGGAATGGATCTACCTATGGTAGAGAGATGTTTGTTTTAAAGAGGAGACTCTGCCGAAATTTCGATAGATTTTCTCATAAAATGTGACATCGTCCACAAATTCCTAACGTTAATTAGGGTTTTTCTCCATCTATCAAGTCTTATCCGGTCTTGCTTAAGTCAGTCTAGAATTTTTATATTTCTGTTGATGTTCGATTTTAATTCCATAGATATGTTTTTTTATAATAGGTATGTTATTTATTTTCTTTTGGTTTGACTAATGCACCAACAGCTTTTATGGACCTGATGAATAGGGTATTCAGACCGTATGTGGATCAGTTTGTGGTAGTCTTCATTGATGATATACTGGTTTATTCGAGGAGTATGGAGGAGCATGTATATCACTTGAGGATTGGACTACAGACACTGAGAGATCATCAGCTTTATGCTAAATTCTCGAAGTGTGATTTCTGGATGGAGAGTGTTTCTTTTCTTGGACACGTAGTGTCTAAAGAAGGTATTCAGGTTGATCCACAGAAGATTGAGGCAGTATCTGATTGGCCTAGACCGACTTCTATTACTGAGATTCGAAGTTTTCTGGGTTTAGTCGGGTATTATAGGCGGTTTGTGCAAGATTTTTCTAGAATTGCAGCCCCTATGACTCACTTGACTCATAAGAATGTTAGATTCGAGTGGTCAGAAGCTTGTGAGAATAGTTTCCAGTTGTTGAAGGACTTGTTGACCACAGTGCCAGTGTTAGCTTTGCCTAATAATGTGGATAAGTTCACAGTTACTGTGATGCCTCTAGAATTGACCTTGGTTGTGTGTTGATGCAGAATAGAAGGGTGATAGCCTATGCTTCGAGGCAGTTGAAGAAGCATGAGCAGAACTATCCTACACATGATCTTGAGATGACTGCAGTGATCTTTGCTTTGAAGATTTGGAGACATTATTTGTACGGGGTGACTTGTGAGATATTTACTGATCACAAGAGCCTTAAGTACATTTTTCAGCAGCGAGATCTGAATTTGAGGCAGAGGAGATGGTTGGAACTGTTGAAGGATTATGATTGCGAGATCTTATATCATCCGGGTGTTACTAAGATGTACCACAGTATCAGAGATTTATACTGGTGGGATGGATTGAAGAAGGATGTCGCTGACTATGTTGCGAAGTGCTTGACGTGTCAGCAAGTGAAAGCCGAACATCAGAAGCCTTCTGGGAAGCTTCAGCCTCTTCCTATTCCCGAATGGAAGTGGGAAAGGATAGCTATGGATTTTATGGTCGGTTTACCTCGTTCGAAGGATGGATACGATTCCATCTAGGTGATTGTAGATAGGTTGACGAAGTCTGCACATTTCTTGCCTGTGAAAGCCACATATTCAGTTGCTAGATTGGTGAAGTTGTACGTGAAGCATATTGTGTGCCTTCATGGGGTACCTGTGTCCATTGTGTCAGATAGAGGTTCAGTGTTTACTTCTCATTTTTGGCAGAAGTTGTAGGAAGTGATGGGCACTAGGTTGGATTTCAGTACTGCTTTTCATCCTCAGATAGATGGTCAGTCTGAGAGGACGATCCAGACACTGGAAGATATGTTGAGGATGTGTGTCTTGGACTTGGGAGGTAGCTGGGATGATCATTTGCCACTCGTTGAGTTTGCATATAATAACAACTACCATAGCAGTATTGGTATGGCACCGTACGAGGCATTGTATGGAAGGAAGTGTAGATCCCCATTGAGTTGGGATGAGATTGGTGAGAGAGCTTTGACTGGACCTGAGATGATTCAGGATGCTGCAAAGAAAGTCACCATGATTAAGCGCAGACTAGAGACCGCAGTTAGTAGACAAAAGAGTTATGCAGATCCTAGGCACAGAGATGTGGAGTTTCAGGTTGGAGATTTCATTTTTCTGAAGGTATCTCCGATGAAGGGTGTGATGAGATTTGGTAGGAAGGGTAAGTTAGCACCGAGGTATATTGGACCGTTTGAGATTTTGGAGAGAGTTGGCACTGTAGCATATCGGTTGGATTTGCCTCCGAGTATGTCACAAGTGCATCCAGTATTTCATATCTCGATGTTAAGGAAGTATATCTCAGACCCTTCACACGTGTTGTAACCTGACAGTGTGGAAGTGAGTGAAGAATTGACGTTTGTGGAAGAACCTGTGGCGATCGTTGATTTTCAAGTTCGACAGTTGCGATCGAAGCAGATTTCGATGGTCAAGGTTCTGTGGCGTAGCGATAGAGTCGAGGAGCATACATGGGAGACTGAAGCTGAGATGCGAGCTTCTTACCCATATCTCTTTCCTTCTTAATTATGTTATTTGGAATTTGGGGACGAATTCTTGTAAGGGGGGAAGATTGTAATATCCCGTGTTTTTAAATATTTTTACACTGTATCGGGATATGCAGTGTTAATAATTTTTGTATATATATTACGATATTTTACGAGTTAAGATGTATTTAAAACCTATTTTTATTATTGTGTATTATTTACAGTACTTTACGTAAAATTTTCCCAGGACTTGCATTTTCGGGGAAATTTTCACGTAAATAATTTATTATTAATTATTTTAAATATATTTTCGAACTTGCATGAACTCATACGTAATTTTAAAATACTAAATAAAGCCTATGTGTGTAAATATTTATTTAATTAGGGTTTAATATATTACCCTAATATTTTATTATTTATTTATTAATTTATTGTTATTGAATTATTTTATTTATTATTAAATTATTAAAATATTAAATTACATGTGTGGGTGTGTTTTTTTTAATATTTTATTAAAATTATTTTTATTATTTTTATTATTTTGTTTTCTTTTTCTTTTTCTTTTCTTTTTCTTTTCTTTCCTCTTCTTTTTCTTCTTCTTCTTCTTCTCCCGAGCGCCCGACCACCCCTCACCACTGTCTGTCACGCCGATCACCTACCGTCGGTGTGCCTCTCGGCTTGCCACCGCCGTTCCCAGCTGTCCCCCCCGCCAGCAGCCTCCTTCCCCGGCGCCGGCAGCCCTTTTCTTCCATTTTGGTCGAAATTCTTCTCCTCGCCGTCGATGACGATTCCAGCCACCGTTTTCAACACCGCCGGTCTCTTTCTTCTCCTTGAGCTCCGGTGAGTGTGATTCTAGCTTTGGTTTGAGCTTAAATGGTCTAGAATTGCTTAGGTTTCGAATTTTCAATTTCGGTCACATTAGGATTTTTGATTTTTTTGAGCTTTGAATTGATTGATTCATGAAAAATCCCTTCACAAATGTTGTTCCTAGTAGCTTAATCTACATGTATGAATTTTTGTGGAATTTTTGGAGATTTTTTGGATTTTTGGGTATTTTTGAATATTTTAATATTATTTTCTAATTTTCGGAAATTAATTATTTAAATTATGAAATTGTGTTTTATGGTTAAATTAGGTGTTGAAATGAATTATAGGAATTTATTTGGAATTTTTATGAATTTCTAAGTATTTATTTTGAATTATTTAAGTTTATGTAATTTTGGGAAATTAGGGTTAATTGTGTTTTTAATTGAATTTAATTGGTTAATTGAGTTTAATTATTAATATTATTGATAAATATGTTGAGAAAATTAATTTTGGATAATTGTATAATTTTTGGTGAATTTTTGAAGTAATTATAGTATATATATATATATATATATATGGGTATTTTGGTAATTTTACCCTAAATTGGCTAAAAATGTAATTTAATTGGTTTTAATAGTTATTTAAAGTATAAAAATGATTTCTACAAATGATTTAGTATTTTTAACTAATTAAAACTATTTTTCGTGAATTATTTTCAATTATATATATAATATATGGTTTTTCAAATAAAATGAGTTTTATCAGTTTTTACTGTGTTTAAAGGTTAATTATGTAATTTCTACCTATAAAATGTATTTTTAGGTTTTAAGGGTATTTTTGATATTATCAAAATTGTTCTGTGTTTGTGGACCCCGGTCGGTAGATTGTAGTCTGGAGTCCGACCGAGGGGTTGTGGATTTGTTTTGAGCTTGTTTTTCGAAGTGTGTTTCTTTGCAGGGTCGGCTCTACTCTTTTGAGTAGAGAGATGTCCATTTTACAGGGGAGGTTCTGTCGAATTTTGGTAGAATTCTCGTAAAACGTGATATCCGATCGAACCCTGATATCGATTCTGTGTTTAATACTCTAGATCGAATTCTAGGATTTCTGTTAGGTTTATTCTAATGTCGACTATTTATTATTTATTTAGTTGCATCGAGACCGAGGGCTAGTGGACCAGGCCCGTCGGACCCGTCTCGTGGAGCGCACTAGGGTGAGTTACTATACTATATATATATGCTTTAGGATGCATGTTTTAGAAAAGTATGCTTTATTTTAATAAAATATGCATGAGTGATTTAAGTATTACTTAGGTTTATTTTCGGTATATTTTGGTATATTTTTAACTATATGCATGTTTTATAACTAAATTATTCTTAAAAATGCTTTTATGTATATTTTGGTATATTTTAGTTTATTTTGTAATTGTATTGGATTTATTCGACGTATATATACTCGAAATATACCTGGTTTACTTTTGGTATATTTCTAGTATATATATGGTTTATGTTGATATTTTATTGAACTTCATGCATCATTTATTTTTGTGAATGAATGTTTTATATTTATTAATGAAGGATATCGATAAAACGTGCTACCTAGTGGGCAGCACTAGGACCGAGTACGTGCCGGTATGCCTATATTAATTAGGCTATATTACTAACTTATTTGCAGATATTGATTGAATATGATATTTGATGTGTGAGATGTGATTTTGTCACGACCCAAAACAGGGGCCATGACCGGCGCTAGGGAACGGGAATTCTTTCGAATTCGGAACCCGTAGCAAGCCTAAAAATAAAACAAACATGCAATAATAACAATAATAATATAATATGCAGCGGAAATAAAAATCATAATATCATAATATTATTCACATCAACTGGATTTAAATCAAAATCTCATCTCATAGATATATAATCTCTTTAATACAAATCCAGTTTTAATATAATACATCTCTTTAAAATAAAATACATGAAATCCAATACTTTAATTCACAACTACTGCAGTATCTAGATTATAAAATAAGACTCAAGTAGATAATTTACATAAAGAAGCCGGGGCGAAAGAAATCCGGCGTATCGACCTGCTACTGAGGTCTGAAGAAGTTGACTCTCCTGAAAAATAGTCAACGGAGGGGAGTCAGACCTCACTGAGTGAATTACTATAATATATATACATACACACTAAGTGATAATGCATACAGTCAATAATATATATATAATATGTATATATACAGGCAATTGCACACAGATGCAATAAAATCATTTTATATATTTTCATTAAAAATCATCTTTTATGAAGGATCACATAGAACCCTAGAATAATGCAACCTCAGAAAATAGTGTTAAACAACACTCTAGCCATACAGGCTCACTTATTCCAAATATATCCACTTAATCCATTTGGACAGTAGACTGGCCCCGAGACACTAAGTCAACCGAGCTCCAGCAGTCTGACTGCCAGTGTGATTGGCCCCGAGACACTTGGTCAACCGAGCTCCAGCAATCACACCCACAAACCACATCTCACACATATCAATAATTACATCAAATCAATATCCACAAATAAGTTAGTATTATAGCCTAAATACTATAGGCGTACCGGTACGTACTCGGTCCTAGTGCTGCCCACTAGGTAGCACGTTCTATCGATATCCTTCATTAATAAATAATATAAAACATTCATTCACAAAAATAAATGATGCATGAATGTAAATGAAATAACAATATAATCCATATATATACCAGAAATATACCAAAAGTAAATCAGGTATATTTCGAGTATATATACGTCAAATAAATCCAGTCAAATTATGACTTAAGCTCGAAATATATTTAAAAATATTTTAAGTATATTTTATTTACAAAACATGCATATAATTTAATATATACCAAAAATAAACCAAAAATATACTTAATGTAAACTTAAGAAATAATCAAATTATTTATGCATATTTAATCAACATAAAACATGCATTTCTAAATCATGCATCCTAAGCATATATATATAGTATAGTAACTCACCTAATGCGCTCCACGAGACAGGTCCGACGGGCCTGGTCCACTAGCCCTCGGTCTCGGCGCAACTAAACAAACAATGAATAATAGACATCAGAATAAACCTAACAGAAATCCTAGAATTCAATCTAGAGTATTAAAATACAGAAACAGAATTAGGGTTCGACTGGACATCACGTTTTACGAGAATTCTATCAAAAATTTGGCAGAACCTCCCCTGTAAAACGAACATCTCTCTACTCAAAAGAGTAGAGCCGACCCTGCAAAGAAATACACTTCAAAATACAAGCTCAACACAAATCCATAACCCCTCGGTCGGACTCTAGACTACAATCTACCGACCGGGGTCCACAAACACAGAACAATTCCAGAAATACCAAAAATATTCTTAAAACCTAGAAATACATTTTATAGGTAGAAATTACCTAATTAACCTTAAAACACTGTAAAAATCGATAAAAACTCATTTTATTTGAAAAACCGTATATTATATATATAATCAAAAATAATTCACGAAAAATAGTTTTAATTAGTTAAAAATACCAAATATTTTGTAGAAATCAGTTTTATACCTTAAATAACTATTAAAACCAATTAAATTACATTTTTAGACAATTTAGGGTAAAATTACCAAAATACCCTTATATATATAAATATACTTAAATTACTTCAAAAATTCACCAAAAATTATACAATTATCCAAAATTAATTTTCTCAACATATTTATCAATAATATCAATAATTAAACTCAATTAACCAATTAATTTCCATTTAAAACACAATTAACCCTAATTTCTCAAAATCACATAAACTTCAATAATTCAAAATAAATACTTAGAAATTCATAAAAATTCCAAATAAATTCCTATAATTCATTTCAACACCTAATTTAACCATAAACTCCAATTTCATAATTTAAATAATTAATTTCCGAAAATTAGAAAATAATATTAAAATATTCAAAAATACCCAAAAATCCAAAAAATCTCCAAAAATTCCACAAAAATTCATACATGTAGATTGAGCTACTAGGAACAACATTTGTGAAGGGAGTTTTCATGAATCATCCAATTAGAAGCTCAAAAAAATCAAAAACCCTAATGTGACCGAAATTGAAAATTCGAAACCTAAGCAAATCTAAACCATTTTAGCTCAAACCAAAGCTAGAATCACACTCACCGGAGATCAAGAAGAAGAAAGAGACTGGCAGTGTTAAAAACGGTGGCCGGAATCAGCATGAACGACGATGGATCGATTTTCGGCTTCTTCGGCCAAAATCGACTTCCAGGCGCCGGAAACGGCTACCTCAGGCGGCGGAAAAGGTTGGGGAAGGCGGTGGCACACCCACGGTGAAGAAACGGCATGACAGCGACCGGAACGGCGAAGGGAATCGGTCGGGAGGAAGAAGAAGACTCGGGGGCAAAATGGTAATTTTCCAAACTTTTGATTTTTGACAAATTTTAATGTATATATGTATATATATATACTTTATACTATATATTAAAATAATATTAAATTACACACATCAAATATACACCACACACATAAAATCTAATATTTTAATAATTTATACTAAATAAAATTAATTAAATAACAATAAAACAAATAAATAATTAATAAAATATTAGGATAATAATAAACCCTAATTAAATAAATATACACACACAGGCTTTATTTAATAATTTAAAAATATGTATGAGTACATGCAAGTCCAAAAATATATTTAAAATAATTAATAATACATTGTTTACGTGAAAATTTCCCCGAAAATGAAAGTCCCGGGAAAATTTTACGTAAAACACTGAAAATAATACACAGTAATTAAAATAGGTTTTAAATACATATTAACTCGTAAAAATATCATATAATGTACAGAAATTATTAACACTACATATCCCGGTACAGTGTAAAAATATTTTAAAAACACGAGATATTACAGTCTTCCCCTCTTACAAGAATTCGTCCCCGAATTCCAAAAAAACAAGATCAAGAAGGAAAGAGATACGGGTAAGAAGCTCGCATCTCAGCTTCAGTCTCCCACGTATGCTCTTCAACTCTGTCGCTACGCCACAGAACCTTGACCATCGGAATCTGCTTCGATCGCAACTGTCGAACTTGATAATCAACGATCGCCACAGGTTCTTCCACAAACGTCAAATCTTCACTCACTTCCACACTGTCAGATTGCAACACGTGAGAAGGGTCTGAGATATACTTCCTCAACATCGAGATATGAAATACTTGATGCACCTGTGACATACTCGGAGGCAAATCCAACCGATATTCAACAGTGCCAACCAACTCTCTCCAGAATCTCAAACGGTCCAATGTATCTCGATGCTAACTTACCCTTCCTGTCAAATCTCATCACACCCTTCATCGGAGATACTTTCAGAAAAACAAAATCTCCAACCTGAAACTCCACATCTCTGCGCCTAGGATCCGCATAACTCTTCTGTCTGCTAACTGCGGTCTCTAATCTTCGCTTAATCACGACGACTTTCTCTGCAGCATCCTGAACCATCTCAGGTCCAGTCAAAACTCTCACACCAATCTCATCCCAACACAACGGGGATCTACACTTCCTTCCATACAACGCCTCATATGGTGCCATGCCAATACTGCTATGGTAGCTGTTATTATATGCAAACTCAACAAGCGACAAATGATCATCCCAGCTACCTCCCAAATCCAAGACACACATCCTCAACATATCTTCCAGTGTCTAGATCCTCCTCTTAGACTGGCCATCTATCTGAGGATGAAAAGCAGTACTAAAATCCAACCTAGTGCCCATCGTTTCCTGCAACTTCTGCCAAAAACGAGAAGTAAACACCGAACCTCTATCTGATACAATGGACACAGGTACTCCATGAAGGCACACAATATGCTTCACATACAACTTCGCCAATCTAGCAACTGAATAAGTGGCTTTCATAGGCAAGAAATGTGCAGACTTCGTTAACCTGTCTACGATCACCCAGATGGAATCGTATCCATCCTTCGAACGAGGTAAACCTACCACAAAATCCATAGCTATCCTTTCCCACTTCCACTCGGGAATAGGAAGAGGCTGAAGCTTCCCAGAAGGCTTCTGATGTTCAGCTTTCACTTGCTGACACGTCAAACACTTAGCAACATAATCAGCGACATCCTTCTTCAATCCATCCTACCAGTATAGATCTCTGATACTATGGTACATCTTGGTAACACCTGGATGAACGTTGTAAGCTGTAGAATGTGCTTCCTCTAAAATCTCCTCTCTCAAATCATCCACATCAGGAACACACAATCTACCACTGATCCACAACACACCATCATCATCAAGTGTGAAATCAGTGAACTTCCCTGCTCTGACATTCTCTGCAATCTCTTCCAGAATAGGATCTCGGCTCTGAGCTGCTTTAATCCTATCCCTCAGTATAGATCGTACTTTAAACTGAGCTAGCAGTCCACCTGATCTACTAATCTTCATCATCAGACCTTGATCCATCAACAAATGCAATTCCTGGATCAATGGTCTCCTATCAACACCGATGTGAGCAAGACTACCTGAGGACTTCCTACTCAAGGCATCTGCTACAACATTAGCTTTACCCGGATGGTAAAGAATCTCGCAATCATAGTCCTTCAATAATTCCAACCATCTTCTCTGCCTCAAATTCAAATCTCGCTACTGAAAAATGTACTTAAGGCTCTTGTGATCAGTAAATATCTCACAAGTCACCCCATACAAATAATGTCTCCAAATCTTCAAAGCAAAGATCACTCCAGTCATCTCAAGATCATGTGTAGGATAGTTCTGCTCATGCTTCTTCAACTGCCTTGAAGCATAGGCTATCACCCTTCCATTCTGCATCAACACACAACCAAGACCAATTCTAGAGGCATCACAGTAAACTGTGAACTTATCCACACTATTAGGCAAAGCTAATACTGGCGCTGTGGTCAACTTCTCCTTCAACAACTGAAAACTATTCTCACAAGCTTCTGACCACTCAAATCTAACATTCTTCTGAGTCAAGCGAGTCATAGGGGCTGCTATCCTGGAAAAATCCTGCACAAACCGCCTATAATACCCGGCTAAACCCAGAAAACTTCGAATCTCCGTAACAGAAGTAGGTCTAAGCCATTCAAATACTACCTCAATCTTCTGTGGATCAACCTGAATACCTTCTTTAGACACTACGTGTCCAAGAAAAGAAACACTCTCCATCCAGAAATCACACTTCGAGAATTTAGCATAAAGCTGATGATCTCTCAGTGTCTGTAGTACAATCCTCAAGTGATATACATGCTCTTCCATACTCCTTGAATATACTAGTATATCATCAATGAAGACTACTAAAAACTGATCCATATACGGTCTGAATACCCTGTTCATCAGGTCCATAAAAGCTGCTGGTGCATTAGTCAAACCAAAAGACATCACCAGAAACTCATAATGGCCATATCTAGTGCGGAACGCTGTCTTAGGAACATCAGATTCACTAATCCGCAACTGATGATAACCCCACCTCAAGTTAACCTTAGAAAAGAACTGTGCACCCTATAGCTGGTCAAACAAGTCATCTATCCTCGGGAGAGGATACTTGTTCTTCACTGTCACCTTATTCAATTCTCTGTAGTCAATGCACAGTCTCAGGGTACCATCCTTCTTCTTCACAAACAAGACTGGTGCACCCCAAGGAGAAACACTAGGTCTGATAAAACCCTTATCCAACAACTCTTGCAACTGCTCCTTCAACTCTCTCAACTCTGCAGGAGCCATACGATAAGGTGGCATAGATATAGGAGTAGTACCTGGTACCACATCTATACAGAACTCAATCTCTCTATGAGGTGGTAAACCTGGCAACTCCTCGGGAAAAACATCAGGAAACTCACAAGCAACAGGAACATCTGTGAGTGAAAACTTCTCCACTGACGTATCCCTGACCAATGCCAAAAACCCCAGACAACCTTTCCTCAACAACTTCCTAGCTGTAATAGCAGAAATAAGATTCTGAGGTGCTGAACTCCTGTCACCAACAAACTTAAAATCTTCTTCACCAGGAATTCTAAAATTCACCTCCTTATTCCTGCAATCTACCATGACATAGTGCTGAGATAACCAATCCATTCCCAAAATAACATCAAACTCCATCACATCCAACAAAATCAAATCAGCGGGTAATTCTCTATCTCCCACGAGAACTAGACAACCAGAAAGAACAATATCGGCGTCCAAAGAATCACTCAGAGGAGTGGCAACAGACAAAGGAAAAGCCATCCTCGAAGCTTGCCAACAAGATTTAGAAGCAAAAACAGGAGAAACAAACGAATGCGTGGCACCCGGATCAAACAAAACCCATGCATCCAAGTAACAAACAGAAAGAATACCTGCCACGACTGCATTAGATGCCTGAGCATCCTGCTGAGTAAGATGAAAGACTCTGGCCTGACCTCGACCTCCCTACTGACTGGTAGAAGCCTGGCCAACACCTCTGGCACCTCCTCTAGTACCTCTACCACGACTCTGCTATGGAACAAACTGAGTGGAACTCTGATGCTGGGCTGGTGGTAACTGAAATGGCACGGGTGCTGCACTAGCAATCGACTGCTGTGGGAATCGCAGAATCTGCTGCTGCTGATACCCAGAATAAGGACACGATCTGGCAAAATGTCCTATCTGCCCGCATCTGAAGCATGTCAGTGGTGTCAAATAACACGGTCCCTGATGGACTCTACCACAAGTCTGACAAACACTGGCCGTTGATCCAGAACTACGACCACTGCTGCTGCTCGAAGCACTTGACCTAAATCTGAACGATCTACGCTGACCTCCATGGCCATGTCTACTATTCCGATGCACTCGCTGCTGCTGTCTCTGACTTTGCTGAGTCGAACCTCGCTGCTGACTACTCGATCCAACATGAAAACTCAAATACGGAGTAGCCTGCGATCCACTCGACTGAACTCCCAACTGGTAATAATCAGGCATCGCTCCCTGCCTAACTAGCCTCAGCTCAATCTCCTTGGCTAACTCAATCACAGAATCCAGAGTAAGGCCTACTGTAGGCATACCAGCAAAAGCTGAACCCAAACCAGTAACGTATGTAGTAACAACGAAATACTGATCTCGCATCAGATCCTCAGCATATCTACCCAGACGAAGAAACTCTCGGGTATACTCCTCTACAGATCGATCTCCACGAGAAATACTAGTCAAACGAAGATGATAACTCAAACGAAGAGGCTCTGGACAGAATCTCCTCATGAACCGCTCTCGAAACTGAGCCCACGTCATCGTCATCATATAGGGCTGGATCATCTGAATGAACCAATCTAAGGCTGGTCCCTCGACAGACAACTCGACAATCATAATCCGCTGGTACTCGATATGAGCAGTCCGAGTCCTAGTCTCAATCGCATGCAGAAAGTCTAATGGATCAGAAGTACCATCAAAAGCAATCCTGCCAACTCGGGCATAGAACAAAGCTGCCTCAGGGTCAGACATACCCTGCTGATAGGCAGGCTGAATAGGATGAACAACTGGAGGAACAGGAACATCAAACTCAGGCTCTACAGGCTCCTCGTCCTGTAACTCTCTCTGCCTATGGCGACCTGCCGCTCCTCGAGGTCTACCTCTGCCACGACCTCTACGTCTAACTGGCTGCTCAGGAGGTAAAACCTCATCCTGAAAAGACTCATCATCCTCGGCCTCAACGACCGGTGGAGCGACACGCGCTCGCCTCCTCATTCTGAAAAGACAAACGGAAAGATTAAGACAAAATAGACAACGGAGGAATAACGCTAAAAACTAAGCAAGGAATACTTATCAAGACGTACTCGAACCTAATACACTGCAGTAGTCCAATAGAAAAACACAACTTTAAAACTAAGGCCACAACTCACATAACTAAGCCCTGACACAGAACACTGCTCTGATACCAACTTTGTCACGACCCAAAACAGGGGCCATGACCGGCGCTAGGGAACGGGAATTCTTTCGAATCCGGAACCCGTAGCAAGCCTAAAAATAAAACAAACATGCAATAATAACAATAATAATATAATATGCAGCGGAAATAAAAATCATAATATCATAATATTATTCACATCAACTAGATTTAAATCAAAATCTCATCTCATAGATATATAATCTCTTTAATACAAATCCAGTTTTAATATAATACATCTCTTTAAAATAAAATACATGAAATCTAATACTTTAATTCACAACTATTGCAGTATCTAGATTATAAAATAAGACTCAAGTATATAATTTACATAAAGAAGCCGGGGCGGAAGAAATCTGGCGTATCGACCTGCTACTGAGGTCTGAAGAAGTTGACTCTCCTGAAAAATAGTCAACGGAGGGGAGTCAGACCTCACTGAGTGAATTACTATAATATATATACATACACACTAAGTGATAATGCATACAGTCAACAGTATATATATAATATGTATATATATAGGCAATTGCACACAGATGCAATAAAATCATTTTATATATTTTCATTAAAAATCATCTTTTATGAAGGATCACATAGAACCCTAGAATAACGCAACCTCAGAAAATAGTGTTAAACAACACTCTAGCCATACAGGCTCACTTATTCCAAATATATCCACTTAATCCATTTGGACAGTAGACTGGCCCCGAGACACTAAGTCAACCGAGCTCCAGCAGTCTGACTGCCAGTGTGATTGGCCCCGAGACACTTGGTCAACCGAGCTCCAGCAATCACACCCACAAACCACATCTCACACATATCAATAATTACATCAAATCAATATCCACAAATAAGTTAGTATTATAGCCTAAATACTATAGGCGTACCGGTACGTACTCGGTCCTAGTGCTGCCCACTAGGTAGCACGTTCTATCGATATCCTTCATTAATAAATAATATAAAACATTCATTCACAAAAATAAATGATGCATGAATGTAAATGAAATAACAATATAATCCATATATATACTAGAAATATACCAAAAGTAAATCAGGTATATTTCGAGTATATATACGTCAAATAAATCCAGTCAAATTATGACTTAAGCTCGAAATATATTTAAAAACATTTTAAGTATATTTTATTTACAAAACATGCATATAATTTAATATATACCAAAAATAAACCAAAAATATACTTAATGTAAACTTAAGAAATAATCAAATTATTTATGCATATTTAATCAACATAAAACATGCATTTCTAAATCATGCATCCTAAGCATATATATATAGTATAGTAACTCACCTAATGCGCTCCACGAGACAGGTCCGACGGGCCTGGTCCACTAGCCCTCGGTCTCGGCGTAACTAAACAAATAATGAATAATAGACATCAGAATAAACCTAACAGAAATCCTAGAATTCAATCTAGAGTATTAAAATACGGAAACAGAATTAGGGTTCGACTGGACATCACATTTTACGAGAATTCTATCGAAAATTCGGCAGAACCTCCCCTGTAAAACGGACATCTCTCTACTCAAAAGAGTAGAGCCGACCCTACAAAGAAATACACTTCAAAATACAAGCTCAACACAAATCCATAACCCCTCGGTCGGACTCCAGACTACAATTTACCGACCGGGGTCCACAAACACAGAACAATTCCAGAAATACCAAAAATACTCTTAAAACCTAGAAATACATTTTATAGGTAGAAATTACCTAATTAACCTTAAAACACTGTAAAAATCGATAAAAACTCATTTTATTTGAAAAATCGTATATTATATATATAATCAAAAATAATTCACGAAAAATAGTTTTAATTAGTTAAAAATACCAAATATTTTGTAGAAATCATTTTTTTACCTTAAATAACTATTAAAACCAATTAAATTACATTTTTAGACAATTTAGGGTAAAATTACCAAAATACCCCTATATATATAAATATACTTAAATTACTTCAAAAATTCACCAAAAATTATACAATTATCCAAAATTAATTTTCTCAACATATTTATCAATAATATCAATAATTAAACTCAATTAACCAATTAATTTCCATTTAAAACACAATTAACCCTAATTTCTCAAAATCACATAAACTTCAATAATTCAAAATAAATACTTATAAATTCATAAAAATTCCAAATAAATTCCTATAATTCATTTCAACACCTAATTTAACCATAAACTCCAATTTCATAATTTAAATAATTAATTTCCGAAAATTAGAAAATAATATTAAAATATTCAAAAATACCCAAAAATCCAAAAATTCTCAAAAAATTCTACAAAAATTCATACATGTAGATTGACCTACTAGGAACAACATTTGTGAAGGGAGTTTTCATGAATCATCCAATTAGAAGCTCAAAAAAATCAAAAACCCTAATGTGACCGAAATTGAAAATTCGAAACCTAAGCAAATCTAAACCATTTTAGCTCAAACCAAAGCTAGAATCACACTCACCGGAGCTCAATAAGAAGAAAGAGACTGGCGGTGTCAAAAATGGTGGCCGGAATCGACGTGAACGACGATGGATCAATTTTTGGCTTCTCCGGCCAAAATCGACGTCCAGGCACCGGAAACGGCTACCTCAGGCGGCGGAAAAGGTTGGGGAAGGCGGGTAGCACACCGGACGGCACACCCACGGTGAAGAAACAGCACGACAGCGATCGAAACGGTGAAGGGAATCGGTCGGGAGGAAGAAGAAGACTCGGGGGCAAAATGGTAATTTTCCAAACTTTTGATTTTTGACAAATTTTAATGTATATATGTATATATATATATTCTTTATACTATATATTAAAATAATATTAAATTACACACATCAAATATACACCACACACATAAAATCTAATATTTTAATAATTTATACTAAATAAAATTAATTAAATAACAATAAAACAAATAAATAATTAATAAAATATTAGGATAATAATAAACCCTAATTAAATAAATATACACACACAGGCTTTATTTAATAATTTAAAAATATGTATGAGTACATACAAGGCCAAAAATATATTTAGAATAATTAATAATACATTGTTTACGTGAAAATTTCCCCGAAAATGAAAGTCCCGGGAAAATTTTACGTAAAACACTGAAAATAATACACAGTAATTAAAATAGGTTTTAAATACATATTAACTCGTAAAAATATCATATAATGTACAGAAATTATTAACACTGCATATCCCGGTACAGTGTAAAAATATTTTAAAAACACGGGATATTACAGATTTGGAGGTGTGATTGCTGGAGTTCGATTGACCAAGTGTCTCGGGGCCAATCACATTGGCAGTCAGACTGCTGGAGCTCGGTTGACTTAGTGTCTCGGGGCTAGTCTACTGTCTAAATGGATTAAGTGGATATATTTGGATTCAGTGAGCCTGTATGGCTAGAGTGTTATCTAACACTGTTTTTGAGGTTACGCGATTCTAGGGTTCTATTTGATCCTTCATAAATGATGATTTCTAGTAAAATATATATAAAATGACTTTTCTGCATCTGTGTGAATTTGCCTGTATATATACATATTATATATATACTATTGATTGTATGCATTGTCACTTAGTGTGTTTGTATATATATTATAGTAATTCACTCAGTGAGGTCTGACTCCCCTCCGTTGACTATTTTTTAGGAGAGTCAACATCTTCAGACCTCAGTAGCAGGTCTATACGCCGGATTTCTTCCGCCCCGGCTTCTTTGTGTAAACTGCTTACTTGAGTCTTATTTTTATAATCTAGACACTGCAGTAGTTGTAAATTAATTGTGAGATATTATGTATTTTATTTATGCGAGATGCATTTTAAGAATTTGAACTGGATTGTATTAAAGAGATTTTATATATGTGATGAGTTGAGATTTAAATTAAATCTAGTTGATGGAAATGTTATTATTATATTTATGATTTTTATTTCTGCTCGCAAATTTGATATTGTTATTATTATTATTGCATGTTTTATTTTATTTTTAGGCTTGCTACGGGTTCCGGATTCGAAAGAATTCCCGTTCCCTAGCGCCGGTCATGGCCCCTGTTTTGGGTCGTGACAGGGGTCCACAGTCACATAATAATATAAAAATACCAAAAATGCCCTTAATCGCAGAAATATACTTTATAAGTAGAAATTACATAATTAACCTTAAAACACAATAAAAACTCATTTTATTAGAAAAATCGTATATTATATATATAATTGAAAATAATTCACGAAAAATAGTTTCAATTAATTAAAAATACTAAATAATTTATAGAAATCATTTTTATACCTTAAATAATTATTAAAACTAATTTATTTACATTTTTAGTCAATTTAGGGTAAAATTACCAAAATACCCCTATATATATATACTAAAATTACTCCAAAAATTCACCAAAAATAATATAATTGCATAAAATTAATTTTCTCAACATATTTATCAATAATATCAATAATTAAACTCAATTAACTAATTAATTTCAATTAAAAACACCATTAACCTAATTTTCCAAAATTACATAAACCTAAATAAATTCAAAATAAATACATAGAAATTCATAAAAATTCCTAATAAATTTATATAATTCATTTTAACACCTATAATCACCAATAAACACAATTTCATAATTTAAATAATTAATTTTCGAAAATTAAAAAATAATAATATAATATTCAAAAATACCCAAAAATCAAAATAATCTCCAAAAATTCTAAAAAAATTCACACATGAAGATTAAGCTACTAGGATCAACATTTGTTAAGGGACTTTTCATGAATCAATCATTTGAAGCTCAAAAAAATTCAAAAACCTTAAGATGGCCGAATTGAAAAATTGAGAAAAACCTTACCAAAAAAAGTTTTGAGCTTAAACAAAGCTTGGAATCATCTTCTATGGAGGCTAGGGAGTTCCACAACATCGGAATCACTGGATGTTGTGGTCGGGAAGTCAATGAACGGCGAGGAGGGAAGTTTCGGTCATTTCGGCCAAAAGTAAGCCAAACGGTGCCGGAGAAGAAGGCTAAGGGCGGCGGATCAAGCTGGAAATGGAGGTGGCACGGTGGGAGGCGCAGTGATGGTAGGTGGCCAGCGTGCGCAGTGGTGAGGGAGGTTGGGGTTGTCGGGGAAGAGAAGGATGGGTTGATGGCAAACTTGTAATTTTTATAAACTTTATATTTGATAATTATTATAAGTACATATATGTATATATATATCTATACTCTATATTATTTTAATATATAATATTATATAGATAATAAATATTCACCACACACATTAAATATATATTTTAACAATTTTATACACCTAAAAATAATTAAATAATATTAAAACTAATAATAAATAATAAAATATTAGGATAATTAATTAAACCCTAATTAAATAAATAAATACACATATATAAATTATTTAGTACTTCAAAAATATATATGAGTTCATGCGAGTCCGAAAATCTATTTAAAATAATTAATAGTAAATTATTTACGTGAAAATTTCCCCGAAAATGCAAGTCCCGGGAAAATTTTACGTAAAATACTTAAAATAATATACAACAATTAAAATAAGTTTTAAATACATATTAACTCATAAAAATATCATAATTATACACAAAATTATTAACACTGCATATCCCGATGCAGTATAAAAATATTTAAAAACTCGAGATATTACATCTAATTTGTTATATTTTGAGTATTAAAGGGTATTTTTGGTATTTAAATGTGTTATATGCATATCTCGTGAATTGTGAACCTCGATCAGTGGAATTGTAGTTTGGGAGTCTGACTGAGGGGTTGTGTAAAATGGACATCTCTCTACTCAAAGAGTAAAATTCTAATTCCGTATTGTCGTTTGTTTATTTAGTTACGCCGAGACCGAGACTTAGTGGACCATGCCCGTTGGACCCGTCTCGAGGAGCGCACAACTGTGAGTTATTATCTTATATATACATGTTCAAAGATGCATGTTTTTAGAAATGTATGTTCTAATTTTATAAAATATGCATAAATGGTTTAATAATTGCTTAGGTTTATTTTTGGTATATTTTTAGTTTATTTTAAATTAAATGCATGTTTTATTAATGAATTATTCTTAAAATGTTTTAAGTATATGTATAGATTATTTCCAGTTTATTTATAATTAAATTGAATTTATTCGACATATATATACTCGAAATATACCTGGTTTATTTTTGGTATATTCTAGTATATATATGGTTTATATTATTATTTTAATTAATGGAAGGATATTAATAGAACGTGCTACCTAGTGGGCAGTACTAGGACCGAGTACGTACCGGTACGATGATAAAATTTAGGTTATAATACTAACCTATTTGTGGATATTCATTGGATTGATTTATTTGATGTGTGATGTGATTTGAGAGTGTGATTGCTGGAGCTTGGTTGACCAGGGATCTCAAGGCCAATCACAATGACAGTCAGACTGCTGGAGGTTGGTTGACTTAGTGTCTCGGGGCCAGTCTACTATCCAAATGGAACAAGTGAACTTATTTGGAATAAGTGAGCCTATATGGCTAGAGTGTTGTTTAACACTATTTGAGGTTGTGATTTTCTAGGGTTCTATTTGATCCTTTATAAACGAATGTTATTTTCAGTATATATGCAAAATGATTTTGCTACATGTAATAACCCTAGATTTTTAAATTTATTTTATTTTAAAATATGATTTACAGTGTTAATAAATTTTAAAATCCTATTTGATTATTTTACTATTTTGATAATAATTCTCATTAATTTATGTTTAAATATAATTTTCTACGTAATTGTTTATATTGTAGTTTATTATTTTGGACAATATTATTTTAATAATACTTAATTTGGGTCATTAATATTTTAATATTATCATTTTAATAAATTAAATTATTTAATTGTATTTTATTAGTTTATATATATATATATATATATATTGGGGTTTATTATTAATATTATATATGTATATTAATTATTATTGTGTGTAGTATAAATATATATGTGTGTGAATAATATATATGTGTGGTGTGTGAATTTAGTGTAATATTATAATATGTTATAATATAAGACTATTAAATTATAATATATAGTATCATGTATATTATATACATAAAAGAAAAAAAAAAAAACTTCCTCTCTTCTTCCTCCCGCGACCCTACCCTCACTGCGCCTCTCGGAGTACCTCATCGGACCGCCTTCATCGCCACCAGTCGCTGCTAAGCTCCTCCCCCTTCTTCCCTCTTCCTCCTCGACGTGCTCCGACCGTCTAAAGCCTGCCAGAATGCCAAAAAATGCAGCGGCAGCATGTGGAAGTTTTTGGCCGTCGATCACATTTCCGGTCACCATTTCACTCACCACCGGTGCCGTTAGAACCCTCTGATGCCGGTGAGTCTTATTCTCAGTTCAGAATGAGCTTAAATCTCGATTTGTTTGAGTATTGTTTGATTTTTAGTTTTTAGGCTTTAAGGTTTCGGATTTTTTTTAGGTTGTGAATGTTTGAATCACACAAAATCCCTTAACTAATGTTGGTTCTAGGAGCTTGATCTCCATGAAAATATTTTTTTTTGAATTTTTTGAATTTATTTTAATTTTTGTGAATTTTTGAATATATTATTATTATTTTATTAATTTTTCATAAATTAATTGTTAAAATATTAAATTTGTGATTTATGGTATTATTATATATTGTTATTAATTTTGATGTTGAGAAATTAATTTTTGGGAATTTTACATAATTTTAATGAATATTTTTAGTTTATGTAAATATTGGATAATTGAATTAAATGAATATTTTGGTTGAATTTAAAGTTTAATTGTGTGTTTTAGTTGATGTTAAAATGTTATCTAATGATAAAATAACTTTTATGAATTTATATAATTTTTACAGAATTTTGTATAACCTATGTTTATTTTAAATTATTAAGTTAAATATGTACTTTGTTGAAATTAATGGTTAACTATGAGTTTTAGTTGATATTAGAATTATATATGTTGATTGTATAATTATTTAAGGTATTAGAATGATGTTTTAGAAATTAATTACTATTTTTAACTAATTAATACTATTTTTCAAAAATTATTTTCAAATAGTATATTATATATTATTTTGGAAATAAAATGGCTTTTAAACTAATTTTATAATATAATTAAATTGTGAACTTTATTATATTATGTTGAATAATTGTAAAATTTAATTTTTATTAAATTATATAATATTTGAATTTTGTTAGTTAAATGTGTGTTTTATTACCTTTGTGATGATAAATTGTGATTTTAAATGTTATTTAAAATTTATGTCAATTTATTTGTAAAATGGGAATTTTGTTCCATTTTATGAATTTTTACTATCAAATATTATTTAAATTAAACTTTTATATTTTAATTAGGAATTATAAGGTTTTTAAATATTTTTACGGGTTTTTGATGGTTTTCATTATTTTACTATTTAATATTGTTGATTGTGTATTGTGGACCTCGGTTGGAGATTTGTGAAGTTTGGGATCCCAACCCGAGGTATTGTGCCTTGAGATTTTAGAAGTATATTTTCTGTGCAGGATCGGCCCTACTTTTGTAGGGAGATGCCCATTTTACAGAGGAGACTCTGCTGAAATTTTGATAGATTTCTCGTAAAACATGACAATCGGTCCGAGTCTAATTCTGAATTCTTAATTGAATCTATCTATAGTAATCCTAGAAGTATAGAGTTAAAAGTTCATTCTGACGGTTATTTTTATTTTATCTTTCTAGCTGCGCCAGGATCGAGGTCTAACGGACCAGGTCCGTTAAGTATGTCTCGAGGAGCGCACACCAATGAGTTATTATATTGTATATATATGCAGTGCATATAGGATGCATGACTTAGGATTTTTATTTTCATTATATGTTTAAACATTAATTTAATTATAATATGATTTGGTATATTTTCGATTTATTTTTAGTACATTTTTTATATATGTATGTTAGATATTTAAGTTTATGTTTGTTATAATTTAATATTTATACATGATTTAAATGTGCATCGAACCATAATTATTTTATTAAATGATTAGTATAATTTGGGTTATTCTTAAATAATTGCATGCTATATTATAAACCTACACTTAAATTATTTTTAAGTTTATTTTTGGTATATTTTGATTTATTTCCAAATAAATACATGTTTTATTATTAAATTAAACCTAACACATTAGTGGTACATTTAGGGTATATTTTTTTATATATGCATGCTAGATAATTAGGTTTATTTTTAGTATATTTGTGAATGTATGTTAAACCTAAACACATATTTAAATGAATATTTATACATAAATGTTTTATTAAATGATTTGTGTACTTAGGGTATATCTTTTGTATATTTGAGTATATTTTTAAGAAAATGCATGTTATATTATTGTTACTCATTTAAATTGTTTTTTTTAACCATATTAATGATTTATCTTTAGTTTATTTCATATTTTATTTGACATATATATATATATATATATATATATATCTGAAATATACTGGGTATATTTTTGGTATATATATATATATATGGTTGGTTTTACTATTATGAATATTGTTCTACATTAATTATTTTCTGAATGAATGATTTATTTGAATGAAGGATATCAATAGAACGTGCTTCCTAGTGGGCAGCACTAGGACCGTGTACGTACCGGTGCGAAAGAATAGGGTTGAGTGAGAGTTAATTTTGGGTGATTATAATTGATTTAATTGATTTGACTAAGATTAATGGTATGTTAGATAGTGTGATTGCGGGGCCAATCACACTGACAGTCAGACTGTTGGAGCTCGATTGACTTAGTGTCTCGGGGCCAGTCTACTGTCCATAAGTGAATTGAATGATCTATTGGGTTGATTGAGATGTGAGGTGATAGATAGTCTGATTGCTGGAGCTCGGTTGACCAAGTGTCTCGGGACCAATCACACTGACAGCTAGACTGTTGGAGCTCAGTCGACTTAGTGTCTCGGGGCCAGTCTGCTGTCCAGATTGGAATAAGTGTTCTATTTGGTATCAAGTGAGCCTGTATGGCTAGAGTGATGATGAGGTTGTTATTATTTAGGGTTCTATGGATCCTTCATGAATTTAATCAAACGTTTTCTACATGTAGTATATTTATAAAAGCAGAGTTTGGCATTCATGTGAAATGTGTGTATATACATATATATATATATAAGAATGCTTGATTGTTATGGTTTAGTTTGCACGTATATATAGTATAATAATTCACTCAGTGAGGTCTGACCCCCCTCAATTATTTTTTTTAGGAGATCCCATATCGTCAGACCTTAGTTGTAGAGTTCCTCGCCGGTGTTCTTCAGTCCCGGCTATTTTATGTAAATGTATATTCTGAACTTTGATTTATATTCTAGAAACTGCAGTAGTTGTGTTATTGTATTTGAGGAGCATTATTTTATTTGGATATTAAATACTCTGAGAATTTGTATTTGAACACTGTATGAATATGTATACATTTATGAAAGGATTTGGAGAATTTATTTTATATATTGATTCGAAAAGTTTTAATTATATCATAATTTTTATTTATTTATTATATGATTTTATTTTCTTAGGCTTGCTATGGGTTCCGGATTCGAAAGAATTCCCGTTCCCTAGCGCCGGTCATAATAATGTGATTTTGCCTGTATATATATTTATTATATATATTATTGAATGTGTGCATTTGTCATTTAGCTATGCATGTATATATATTATAACAATTCACTCAGTGAGGTCTGACTCCCCTCTGTTGACTATTTTTCAAGAGAGTCTTCGTCTTTGGACCTCAGTAGCAGACCCTTACGCCAGATTTCTTCTGCCTTAGCTTTACTATGTAATCTGCTCACTTGATGTTATTTTATAATCTAGACACTGCAATAGTTGTAGTCAGCTGTGAGATTTATGTATTATGTCTGTATGAAGTTTGTATTTGTCACGACCCAAAACAGGGGCCATGACCGGCGTTAGGGAACGGGAATTCTTTCGAATCCGGAACCCGTAGCAAGCCTAAAAATAAAATAAATCATGCAATAATAATAATAACCATATAATATGCAGCGGAAATAAAAATCATAATATCATAATATTATTCACCTCAACTGGATTTAAATTAAAATCTCATCTCATAGATACATAATCTCTTTAATACAAATCCAGTTTTTTAATATAATACATCTCTTTAAAATAAAGTACATGAAATCCGATACTTTAATTCACAACTACTGTAGTGTCTAGATAAAATAAATAAGAATCAAGTAGATAATTTACATAAAGAAGCCAGGGCGGAAGAAATCCGGCGTATCGACCTGCTACTGAGGTCTGAAGAAGTTGACTCTCCTGAAAAATAGTCAACGGAGGGGACTCAGACCTCACTGAGTGAATTACTATAATATATATACATACACACTAAATGATAATGCATACAGTCAATAATATATATCTAATATATATATACAGGTAATTACACACAGATGCAATAAAAATCATTTTTATATATATTTTATCTGAAAATCATCTTTTGTGAAGGATCACATAGAACCCTAGAATATCGCAACCTCGGAAATAGTATTAGACAACACTCTAGCCACACAGGCTCACTTATTCCAAATATATCCACTTAATCCATTTGGACAGTAGACTGGCCCCGAGACACTAAGTCAACCGAGCTCCAGCAGTCTGACTGCCAGTGTGATTGGTCCCGAGACACTTGGTCAATCGAGCTCCAGCAATCACACCCAAACCACATCTCACACATCAATAATCACATTCAAATCAATATCCATAAATAAGTTAGTAATATAGCCTAAACACTATAGGCGTACCGGTACGTACTCGGTCCTAGTGCTACCCACTAGGTAGCACGTTCTATTGATATCCTTCATTAATAAATAATATAAAACATTCATTCACAAAAATAAATGATGCATGAATGTAAATGAAATAACAATATAATCCATATATATACCAGAAATATACCAAAAGTAAACCAAGTATATTTCGAGTATATATATGTCAAATGAATTCAATCAAATTATAACTTAAGCTAGAAATATATTTAAAAACATTTTAAATATATTTTATTCACAAAACATGCATATAATTTAATATATACCAAAAATAAACCGAAAATATACTTAATATAAACTTAAGAAATACTCAAATTATTTATGCATATTTAATCAACATAAAACATGCATTTCTAAATCATGCATCCTAAGCATATATATATAGTATAGTAACTCACCTAATGCGCTCCACGAGACAGGTCCGATGGGCCTGGTCCACTAGCCCTCGGTCTCGGCGCAACTAAACAAACAATGAATAATAGACATCAAAATAAACCTAACAGAAATCCTAGAATTCAATCTAGAGTATTTAAGTACGGAAATAGAATTAGGGTTCGACTGGATATCATGTTTTACGAGAATTCTACCAAAAATCCGACAGAACCTCCCCTGTAAAATGGACATCTCTCTACTCAAAAGAGTAGAGCCGACCCTGCAAGGAAATACACTTCGAAAAATTACACAAGGCACAATCAAAATCCCACGGTCGGACTCCAAACTACAGTCCACCGACCGGGGTCCACAAACACAGAATAATTCCAGATATACCAAAAATATCCTTAAAACCTAGAAATACATATCATAGGTAGAAATTACATAATTAACCTTAAAACACTGTAAAAACCGATAAAAACTCATTTTATTAGAAAAACCGTATATTATATATATAATTGAAAATAATTCATGAAAAATAGTTTTAATTAGTTAAAAATACTAAATAATTTATAGAAATCATTTTTATACCTTAAATAATTATTAAAACCAATTAAATTACATTTTTAGCCAATTTAGGGTAAAATTACCAAAATACCCCTATATATATAAATATACTTAAATTACTTCAAAAATTCACCAAAAATTATACAATTATCCAAAATTAAATTTCTCAACATATTTATCAATAATATTAATAATTAAACTCAATTAACCAATTAAATTCAAATAAAAACACAATTAACCCTAATTTCTCAAAATCACATAAACTTCAATAATTCAAAATAAATACTTAGAAATTCATAAAAATTCCAAATAAATTCCTATAATTTATTTCAACACCTAATTTAACCATAAACTCCAATTTCATAATTTAAATAATTAATTTCCGAAAATTAGAAAATAATATTAAAATATTCAAAAATACCCAAAAATCCAAAAATTCTCCAAAAATTCTACAAAAATTCATACATGTAGATTGAGCTACTAGGAACAACATTTGTGAAGGGAGTTTTCATGAATCATCCAATTCGAAGCTCAAAAAAATCAAAAACCCTAATAGGCCGAAATTGAAAATTCGAAACCTAAGCAATTCTAGACCATTTTAGCTCAAATCAAAGCTAGAATCACACTCACCAAAGATCAAGGAGAAGAAAGACACCAGCGGTGTCAAAAATGGTGGCCGAAATCGACGTGATCGACGATGGATTGATTTTCGGCTTCTCCGGCCAAAATCGACTTCCAGGCGCCGGAAACGGCTACCACAGGCGGCGAGGAAGGCTGGGGAAGGCGGTGGCACACCGGACGGCACACCCACGGTGAAGAAATGACAGTAGCAGCGACCGGAACGGCGAAGGGAACGGGCGGGAGGAAGAAGAAGACTCGGGGGCAAATGTGTAATTTTCCAAACTTTTGATTTTTGATGTATGTATGTATGTATATATATATATAATTTATACTATATATTAAAATAATATTAAATTACACACATCAAATATACACCACACATAAAATTTAATATTTTAATAATTTATACTAAATAAAAATAATTAAATAACAATAAAACTAATAAATAATTAATATAATATTAGGGTAATATTAAACCCTAATTAAATAAATATACACACACAGGCTTTATTTAATAATTTAAAAATATGCATGAGTTCATGCAAGTCCGTAAATACATTTAAAATAATTAATAATACATTGTTTACATGAAAATTTCCCCGAAAATGAAAGTCCCGGGAAAATTTTACGTAAAACACTGAAAATAATACACAGTAATTAAAATAGGTTTTAAATACATATCAACTCGTAAAAATATCATATAATATACAAAAATTATTAACACTGCATATCCCGATACAGTGTAAAAATATTTTAAAAACACGGGATATTACAGTCTCCCCCCTTACAAGAATTCGTCCCCGAATTCCAGAAAACAAGATCAAGAAGGAAAGAGATACGGGTAAGAAGCTCGCATCTCAGCTTCAGTCTCCCACATATGCTCTTCAACTCTGTCGCAACGCCATAGAACCTTGACCATCGGAATCTGCTTCGATCGCAACTATCGAACTTGATAATCCACAATCGCCACAGGTTCTTCCACAAACGTCAAATCTTCACTCACTTCTACACTGTCAGGTTGCAACACGTGAGAAGGGTCTGAGATATACTTCCTCAACATCGAGATATGAAATACTGGATGCACCTGTGACATACTCGAAGGCAAATCCAATCGATATGCAACAATGCCAACTCTCTCCAGAATCTCAAACAGTCCAATGTATCTCGGTGCTAACTTACCCTTCCTGCCAAATCTCATCACACCCTTCATCGGAGATACCTTCAGAAAAATGAAATCTCCAACCTGAAACTCCACATCTCTGCGCCTAGGATCCGCATAACTCTTCTGTTTGCTAACTGCGGTCTCTAATCTTCGCTTAATCATGATGACTTTCTCTGCAGCATCCTGAACCATCTCTGGTCCAGTCAAAGCTCTCTCACCAATCTCATCCCAACTCAGAGGGGATCTACACTTCCTTCCATATAACGCCTCATACGGTGCCATACCAATACTGCTATGGTAGCTGTTATTATATGCAAACTCAACAAGCGACAAATGATCATCCCAGCTACCTCCCAAATCCAGGACACACATCCTCAACATATCTTCCAGTGTCTGGATCGTCCTCTCAGACTGGCCATCTGTCTGAGGATGAAAAGCAGTACTGAAATCCAACCTAGTGCCCATCGTTTCTTGCAACTTCTGCCAAAAACGAGAAGTAAACACCGAACCTCTATCTGACATAATGGACATAGGTACTCCATGAAGGCATACAATATGCTTCACATACAACTTCACCAATCTAGCAACTGAATATGTGGCTTTCACAGGCAAGAAATGTGCAGACTTCGTCAACCTGTCTACAATCACCCAGATGGAATCGTATCCATCCTTCGAACGAGGTAAACCGACCACAAAATCCATAGCTATCCTTTCCCACTTCCACTCGGGAATAGGAAGAGGCTGAAGCTTCCCAGAAGGCTTTTGATGTTCGACTTTCACTTGCTGACACGTTAAGCACTTAGCAACATAATCGGCGACATCCTTCTTCAATCCATCCCACCAGTATAAATCTCTGATACTGTGGTACATCTTAGTAACACTTGGATGAACGTTGTAGGCTGTAGAATGTGCTTCCTCTAAAATCTCCTCTCTCAAATCATCCACATCAGGAACACACAATCTACCACTGATCCACAACACACCATCATCATCGAGTGTGAAATCAGTGAACTTCCCTGCTCTGACATTCTCTACAAGCTCTTCTAGAATAGGATCTCAGCTCTGAGCTGCTTTAATCCTATCCCTTAGTACAGATCGTACTTTAAACTGAGCTAGTAGTCCACCTGATCTACTAATCTTCATCATCAGACCTTGATCCACCAACAGATGCAACTCCTGGATCAATGGTCTCCTCTCAACACCGATGTGAGCAAGACTACCTGAGGACTTCCTACTTAAGGCATCTGCTACAACATTAGCTTTACCTGGATGGTAAAGAATCTCACAATCATAATCCTTCAACAATTCCAACCATCTCCTCTATCTCAGATTCAGATCTCGCTGCTGAAAAATGTACTTAAGGCTCTTGTGATCAGTAAATATCTCACAAGTCACCCCGTACAGATAATGTCTCCAAATCTTCAAAGCAAAGATCACTGCAGCCATCTCAAGATCATGTGTAGGATAGTTCTGCTCATGCTTCTTCAACTGCCTCGAAGCATAGGCTATCACCCTTCCATTCTACATCAACACACAACCAAGACCAATTCTAGAGGCATTACAGTAAATTGTGAACTTATCCACACTATTAGGCAAAGCTAATACTGGCGCTGTGGTCAACTTCTCCTTCAACAATTGAAAACTATTCTCACAAGCTTCTGACCACTCGAATCTAACATTCTTCTGAGTCAAGCGAGTCATAGGGGCTGCAATCCTAGAAAAATCTTGCACAAACCGCCTATAATACCCGGCTAAACCCAGAAAACTCTGAATCTCAGTAATAGAAGTAGGTCTAGGCCACTCAGATACTGCCTCAACCTTCTGTGGATCAACCTGAATACCTTCTTTAGACACTACGTGTCCAAGAAAAGAAACACTTTCCATCCAAAAGTCACACTTCGAGAATTTAGCATAAAGCTGATGGTCTCTCAGTGTCTGTAGTACAATCCTCAAGTGATATACGTGCTCTTCCATACTCCTCGAATAAACCAGTATATCATCAATGAAGACTACCACAAACTGATCCACATACGGTCTGAATACTCTGTTCATCAGGTCCATAAAAGCTGCTGGTGCATTAGTCAAACCAAAAGACATCACCAGAAACTCATAATGGCCATATCGAGTGCGAAATGCTGTCTTAGGAATATCGGATTCACTGATACGCAGCTGGTGATAACTCGACCTCAAGTCAACCTTAGAAAAGAACTGTGCACCCTGTAGCTGATCAAACAAGTCATCTATCCTCGGGAGAGGATACTTGTTCTTCACCGTCACCTTATTCAACTCTCTGTAGTCAATGCACAGTCTCAGGGTACCATCCTTCTTCTTCACAAACAAGACTGGTGCACCCCAAGGAGAAACACTAGGTCTAATAAAACCCTTATCCAACAACTCTTGCAACTGCTCCTTCAACTCTCTCAACTCTGCAGGAGCCATATGATAAGGTGGCATATAGGAGTAGTACCTGGAACCACATCTATACAGAATTCAATCTCTCTGTGAGGTGGTAAACCTGGCAACTCCTCGGGAAAAATATCAGGAAACTCACAAGCAATAGGAACATCTGTGAGTGACAACTTCTCCACTGACGTATCCCTAACCAATGCCAAATATCCCTGGCATCCCTTCTTAAACAACTTCCTAGCCGTAATAGCAGAAATAAGATTCTGAGGTGCTGAACTCCTATCACCAACAAACTTAAACTCTACTTCACCAAGAATTCTGAAAGTCACCTCCTTATTCCTGCAATCTACCATGAAAAAGTGCTGAGATAACCAATCCATTCCCAAAATAACATCAAACTCCATCACATCCAACAATATCAAATCAGCGAGTAATTCTCTGTCTCCCATGAGAATTGGACAACCAGAAAGAACAATATCGACGTCCAAGGAATCGCTCAGAGGAGTGGCAACAGACAAAGGAAAAGCCATCCTCGAAGCTTGCCAATAAAATTTAGAAGCAAAAATAGGAGAAACAAACGAATGCGTGGCACCCGGATCAAATAAAACCCATGCATCCAGGTAACAAACAGAAAGAATACCTACTACGACTGCATTAGATGCCTGAGCATCCTGCTGAGTAAGATGAAAGACTCTAGCCTGACCTCGACCTCCCTGCTGACTGGTAGAAGCCTGGCCAACACCTCTGGTACCTCCTCTAGTACCTCTACCACGACTCTGCTATGGAACAAACTGAGTGGAACTCTGATATGGCACGGGTGCAGCATTAGCAATCGACTACTGTGGCAATCGCGGAATCTGCTGCTACTGATACCCGGAATAAGGACACGATCTGGCAAAATGTCCTGTCTGCCCGCATCTGAAGCATGTCAGCGGTGTCAGATAACACGGTCCCTGATGGACTCTACCACAAGTCTGACAAACACTGGCCGTTGATCCAGAACTACGACCACTACTGCTGCTCGAAGCACCTGACCCAAATCTGAACGATCTACATTGACCTCCACGGCCATGTCTACTGCTCCGATGCACTCGCTACTGCTATCTCTGACTCTGCTGAGTCGGACCTCGCTGCTGATTACTCGATCCAATATGAAAACTCAAATACGGAGTAGCCTGCGATCCACTCGACTGAACTCCTAGCTGGTAATAATCAGGCATCGCTCCCTGCCTAACTAACCTCAACTTGATCTCCTTAGCTAGCTCAATCACGGACTCCAGAGTAAGACCTGCTGTAGGCATACCAACAAAAGCTGAACCCAAACCAGTAACATATGTAGTGACTGCGAAATACTGATCTCGCATCAGATCCTCAGCATATCTACCCAGACAAAGAAACTCACAGGTATACTCCTCTACAGATCGATCTCCACGAGAAATACTGGTCAAACAAAGATGATAACTCAAACGAAGAGGCTCTGGACAGAATCTCCTCATGAATCGCTCTCGAAACTGAGCCCATGTCATCGTCATCATATAGGGCTGGATCATCTGAATGAACCAATCTAAAGCTGGTCCCTCAACAAACAACTCAACGATCATGATCCGCTGGTACTCGGTATGAGCAGTCCGAGTCCTAGTCTCAATCGCATGCAGAAAGTCTAAAGGATCAGAAGTACCATCAAAAGCAATCCTGCCAACTCGGGCATAGAACAAAGCTGCCTCAGGGTCAGACATATCCTGCTGATAGGCATGCTGAACAGGCTGAAAAACTGGAGGAACAAGAACATCAAACTCAGGCTCTACAGGCTCCTCGTCCTGTAACTCTCTCTGCCTACGACGACCTATCGCTCCTCGAGGTCTACCTCTGCCACGACCTCTACATCTAACTGGCTGCTCAGGAGGTAAAACCTCATCCTGAAAAAACTCATCATCCTCGGCCTCAACGACCGGTGGAGCGACACGTGCTCGCCTCCTCATACTGAAAAGACAAATGGAAAGATTCAGACAAAATAGACAACGGAGGAATAACGCTGAAAAACTACAGCAAGGAATACTCATCAAGACATACTCAAACCTAATACACTGTAGTAGTCCAAACGAAAACACAACTTTAAAACTAGGGCCACAACTCACATAACTAAGCCCTGACACAGAACTCCGCTCTGATACCAACTTTGTCACGACCCAAAATAGGGGCCATGACCGGCACTAGGGAACGGGAATTCTTTCGAATCCGGAACCCGTAGCAAGCCTAAAAATAAAATAAATCATGCAATAATAACAATAACCATATAATATGCAGCGGAAATAAAAATCATAATATCATAATATTATTCACCTCAACTGGATTTAAATTAAAATCTCATCTCATAGATACATAATCTCTTTAATACAAATCCAGTTTTTTAATATAATACATCTCTTTAAAATAAAGTACATGAAATCTGATACTTTAATTCACAACTACTGCAGTGTCTAGATAAAATAAATAAGACTCAAGTAGATAATTTACATAAAGAAGCCGGGGCGGAAGAAATCCGGCATATCGACCTGCTACTGAGGTCTGAAGAAGTTGACTCTCCTGAAAAATAGTCAACAGAGGGGACTCAGACCTCACTGAGTGAATTACTATAATATATATACATACACACTAAATGATAATGCATACAGTACAGTATATATCTAATATATATATACAGGCAATTACACACAGATGCAATTAAAATCATTTTTATATATATTTTATCTAAAAATCATCTTTTATGAAGGATCACATAGAACCCTAGAATATCGCAACCTCAGAAATAGTATTAGACAACACTCTAGCCACACAGGCTCACTTATTCCAAATATATCCACTTAATCCATTTGGACAGTAGACTGGCCCCGAGACACTAAGTCAACCGAGCTCCAGCAGTCTGACTGCCAGTGTGATTGGCCCCGAGACACTTGGTCAACCGAGCTCCAGCAATCACACCCAAACCACATCTCACGCATCAATAATCACATTCAAATCAATATCCACAAATAAGTTAGTAATATAGCCTAAACACTATAGGCATACCGGTACGTACTCGGTCCTAGTGCTGCCCACTAGGTAGCACGTTCTATTGATATCCTTCATTAATAAATAATATAAAACATTCATTCACAAAAATAAATGATGCATGAATGTAAATGAAATAACAATATAATCCATATATATACCAGAAATATACCAAAAGTAAACCAGGTATATTTCGAGTATATATATGTCAAATGAATTCAATCAAATTATAACTTAAGCTAGAAATATATTTAAAAACATTTTAAATATATTTTATTCACAAAACATGCATATAATTTAATATATACCAAAAATAAACCGAAAATATACTTAATATAAACTTAAGAAATACTCAAATTATTTATGCATATTTAATCAACATAAAACATGCATTTCTAAATCATGCATCCTAAGCATATATATATAGTATAGTAACTCACCTAATGCGCTCCACGAGACAGGTCTGACGGGCCTAGTCCACTAGCCCTCGGTCTCGGCGCAACTAAACAAACAATGAATAATAGACATCAGAATAAACCTAACAGAAATCCTAGAATTCAATCTAGAGTATTTAAGTACGGAAATAGAATTAGGGTTCGACTGAATATCACGTTTTACGAGAATTCTACCAAAAATCCGACAGAACCTCCCCTGTAAAACGGACATCTCTCTACTCAAAAGAGTAGAGCTGACCCTGCAAGGAAATACACTTCGAAAAATTACACAAGGCACAATCAAAATCCCACGGTCGGACTCCAAACTACAGTCCACCGACCGGGGTCCACAAACACAGAATAATTCCAGATATACCAAAAATATGCTTAAAACCTAGAAATACATCTCATAGGTAGAAATTACATAATTAACCTTAAAACACTGTAAAAACCGATAAAAACTTATTTTATTAGAAAAACCGTATATTATATATACAATTCAAAATAATTCACGAAAAATAGTTTTAATTAGTTAAAAATACTAAATAATTTATAGAAATCATTTTTATACCTTAAATAATTATTAAAACTAATTAAATTACATTTTTAGCCAATTTAGGGTAAAATTACCAAAATACCCCTATATATATAAATATACTTAAATTACTTCAAAAATTCACCAAAAATTATACAATTATCCAAAATTAAATTTCTCAACATATTTATCAATAATATTAATAATTAAACTCAATTAACCAATTAAATTCAAATAAAAACACAATTAACCCTAATTTCTCAAAATCACATAAACTTCAATAATTCAAAATAAATACTTAGAAATTCATAAAAATTCCAAATAAATTCCTATAATTCATTTCAACACCTAATTTAACCATAAACTCTAATTTCATAATTTAAATAATTAATTTCCGAAAATTAGAAAGTAATATTAAAATATTCAAAAATACCCAAAAATCCAAAAAATCTCCAAAAATTCTACAAAAATTCATAATTGTAGATTGAGCTACTAGGAACAACATTTGTGAAGGGTGTTTTCATGAATCATCCAATTCTAAGCTCAAAAAAATCAAAAACCCTAATAGGCCGAAATTGAAAATTCGAAACCTAAGCAATTCTAGACCATTTTAGCTCAAACCAAAGCTAGAATCACACTCACCAGAGCTCAAGGAGAAGAAAGACACCAGCGGTGTCAAAAACGGTGGCCGAAATCGACGTGATCGACGATGGATCGATTTTCGGCTTCTCCGGCCAAAATCGACTTCCAGGCACCAGAAACGGCTACCACAGGCGGCGAGGAAGGCTGGGGAAGGCAGTGGCACACTGGACGGCACACCCACGGTGAAGAAACGACAGTAGCAACGATCGGAACGGTGAAGGGAACGGGCGGGAGGAAGAAGAAGACTTGGGGGCAAATGTGTAATTTTCCAAACTTTTGATTTTTGATGTATATATGTATATATATATATACTTTATACTATATATTAAAATAATATTAAATTACACACATCAAATATACACCACACACATAAAATTTAATATTTTAATAATTTATACTAAATAAAAATAATTAAATAACAATAAAACTAATAAATAATTAATATAATATTAGGGTAATATTAAACCCTAATTAAATAAATATACACACACAGGCTTTATTTAATAATTTAAAAATATGCATGAGTTCATGCAAGTCCGTAAATACATTTAAAATAATTAATAATACATTATTTACGTGAAAATTTCCCCGAAAATGAAAGTCCCGGGAAAATTTTACGTAAAACACTGAAAATAATACACAGTAATTAAAATAGGTTTTAAATACATATCAACTCATAAAAATATCATATAATATACAGAAATTAGTAACACTGCATATCCCGGTACAGTGTAAAAATATTTTAAAAACACGGGATATTACAGTATTTCAAAGATTTGAACTGA
The DNA here is from genome assembly GCA_947683625.1 of Mallotus nudiflorus. Classification (NCBI taxonomy): domain Eukaryota; kingdom Viridiplantae; phylum Streptophyta; class Magnoliopsida; order Malpighiales; family Euphorbiaceae; genus Mallotus; species Mallotus nudiflorus. The sequence continues at coordinate 112,307 of CANTUR010001987.1, read as the reverse complement.
GATTATATTAAAGTTTATATATATATATATATATATATATATATATATATATATATATATATATGAGATGGATTTGTGTTATCTAATTTGTTGATGGATTATTATTTTATTTTATTTATAAGATTTATTTCCACTGCGAGTTATTTTATTTATGTTATTATTATTATTGCATGTTTTTATTTTTTTAAGGCTTGCTACGGGTTTCGAATTCAAAAGAATTTCCATTCCCTAGCGTTGGTCATGCCCCTGTTTTAGGTTGTGACAAAGTTGGTATTAGAGCAGAGTTTTGTGTCAGGGCCTTAGTTGTGTCAGTTGTGGCCCTAGTTTTCAGTGCTGTGTTTTCTTTTGAAACTACTACAGTGAATTAGGTTTGAGTATTCCTTGATTTAGTTTTCTGCGTTATCCTCTATTGTATATTTTGTCTGAATCCTTTCGTTTGTCTTTTCAGAATGATAAGGTGAGCGTGTGTCGCTCCACCGATCGTTGAGGTTGAGGATGATGAGTCCTTTCAGGATGAGATATTACCTCTGGAGCAGCCAATTAGACGCAGAGGTCGTGGCAGAGGTAGACCTCAAGGAGCGGCAAGTCACCATAGACAGAGAGAGATACAGGATGAGGAGCCTATAGAGCCTAAATATGAGGATGTTCCTGTACCTCTAGTTGTTCTGCCTGTTCAGCTTGCCTATCAGCAGGGTATGTCTGACCCTGAGGTAGCTCTATTTTATGGCAGAGTTGGCGGGATCACTTTTGATGGGACTGCTGATCCTCTAGACTTTTTGCATGCGATTGAGACTAGGACTTGGATTGCTCACATTGAGTACCAGCGAATCATGATTGTCGAGTTGTCAGTTGAGGGACCAGCCCTAGACTGGTTTATTTAGATGATCCAGCCGTATATGTTGATGATGACCTAGGCTTAGTTCAGAGAGCGATTTATGAGGAGATTCTGCCCAGAGCCGCTTCACATGAGTTATCATCTTCGGTTGACTAGTATTTCTCGCGGTGACCGATTTGTTGAGGAGTATACCCGAGAGTTTCTCCGATTGGGTAGATATGTAGAGGATTTGATGCAAGACTAGTACTTGACAGTCACTACTTATGTCACTAGATTGGGTTCTGCATTTGCTAGTATGCCTATAACGGGCCTTACTCTGGAGTCAATTATTGAGTTGGCTAAGGAGATTGAGCTGAGGCTAGTTAGGCAAGGAGCTATGCCTGATTATTACCAGCTAGGTGTTCAGTCAGGTAGATTTCAGACTACTCCGTATTCGAGTTTCCAGATTTGATCGAGTAATCAACAGAGAGGTCCAGCTAAATAGAGTTAGAGATAGTAGCAGCGAGTACATCAGAGCAGTAGACATGCCCATGGAGGTCAGCATAAACCATTCAAACTCGAGTTAGGTGCTTCGAGTAGCAGCAGTGGACGTAGTTCTAGGTCAGCTACTAGTGTTTGCCAGACCTGTAGTAGAGTCCATCAGGGACCGTGTTATATGACACCGCTGACATGCTTCAAATGCGGGCAGACATGACATTATGCCAAATCATGTCCTTATTCTGAGTATCAACAACCATAGATTCTGTGATTTCTACAGCAGTCGATTGCTAGTGCTGCACCCGTTCCTTTTCAGTTACCTCCAACCCAGCATCAGAGTTCTACTTAGCTTGTTCCCCAGCAGGGTCGTGGTAGAGGTGCTAGAGGAGGTGCCAAAGGTGTTGGCTAGGCTTCTACCATCCAGTAGCGAGGTTGAGGACAAGCTGGAGTCTTCCATCTCACTCAATAGGATGCTCAGGCATCCAATGCAGTTGTGGCAGGTATTATTTTTGTCTGTTACCTAGATGCATAGGTTTTGTTTGATCCGGGTGCCACGCATTCATTTGTTTCTCCTATTTTTGCTTCCAAGTCTTATTGGCAAGCTTCGAGGATGGCTTTTCCTTTATCTGTTGCCACTCCTCTAAGTGATTCTTTAGACATCGATGTTTTTCTTTCTGGTTGTCCAATTCTCATGGGAGATAGAGAATTATCTTCTGACTTGATTCTATTAGATGTGATAGAGTTTTGATGTTATTCTGGGTATGGATTGGTTGTCTCAGCACTATACTGTGGTGGATTGTCGAAGTAAAAAGGTGACTTTCAAAATTCTTAGTGAAGAAAAATTTAAGTTTGTGGGTGATAGGAGTTCAGCACCTCAGAATCTTATTTTTGATGTTACGGTTAAGAAGTTGATGAGGAAAGGTTGTCAGGGATATTTGGCATTGGTTAGGGATACTTTAGTGGAGAAGTTATTACTCATAGATGTTCTTGTTGCCTGTGAGTTTTCCTGATGTTTTTTCTAAGGAGTTGCCAGGTTTACCACCTCATAGAGAGATTGAGTTCTGTATAGATGTGGTTCCAGGTACTACTCCTATATCTATGCCACCCTACAGAATGGCTCCTGTAGAGTTAAAAGAGTTGAAGGAGCAGTTGTAAGAGTTGCTGGATAAGGGTTTCATTAGACCCAGTGTTTCTCCTTGGGATGCACCAGTCCTGTTTGTGAAGAAGAAGGATGGTACCTTGAGACTGTGCATTGATTACAAAGAGCTAAACAAGGTGACAGTAAAGAACAAGTATCCTTTCCCAAGGATAGATGACTTGTTTGATCAGCTACAGGGTGCACAGTTCTTTTCTAAGATTGATTTGAGGTCGGGTTATCATCAGTTGCGGATCAGTGAAGCCGATGTTCCTAAAATGGCATTTCGCACTCGATATGGTCACTATGAGTTGCTAGTGATGTCTTTTGGCTTGACTAACACACAAGCAGCTTTTATGGATCTAATAAATAGGGTATTCAGACCATATATGGATCAGTTTGTGGTAGTCTTCATCGATGATATATTGGTTTATTCAAGAAGTATGGAGGAGCATGTATATCACTTGAGGACTGTACTGCAAACACTGAGAGAACATCAACTTTATGCTAAATTCTCAAAGTGTGATTTCTGGATGGAGAGTGTTTCTTTTCTTGGACATGTGGTGTCTAAAGAAGGTATCCAGGTGGATCCACAGAAGATTGAGGCAATGTCTGAGTGGCCTAGACTGACTTCTGTTACTGAGATTCGAAGTTTTCTGGGTTTAGCCAGGTACTATAGGAGGTTTGTGTAGGATTTTTCCAGAATTACAGCTCCTATGACTTGCTTAACTCAGAAGAATGTAAGATTTGAGTGGTCTGAAGCTTGTGAGAAAAGCTTTCAATTGTTGAAGGAGAAGTTGACCACAGCCCCAATGTTAGCTTTGCCTAATTGTGTGGACAAGTTCACAGTTTATTGTGATGCCTCTAGAGTTGGCCTTGGTTGTGTGTTGATGCAGAATGGTAGGGTGATAGCCTATGCTTCAAGGCAGTTGAAGAAGCATGAGTAAAAACTATCCTACACATGACCTTGAGATGACTGCAGTGATCTTTGCTCTCAAGATCTGGAGACACTATCTGTAAAGGGTGACTTGTGAGATTTTTACTGATCACAAGAGCCTTAAGTACATTTTCCAACAGAGAGATCTAAATCTAAGGTAGAGTATATGGTTGGAACTGTTGAAAGATTATGACTGTAAGATTTTATATCATTTGGGCAAGGCTAATATGGTAGCAGATGCCTTGAGTAGGAAGTCCTCAGGCAGTCTTGCTCATATCAGTGTAGAGAGGAGACCGTTGATCCAGGAGTTACATCTGTTGGTGGATTAAGGTTTGATGATGAAGATTAGTAGATCAGGTGGACAGTTAGCTCAATTAAGGTGCGATCTGTATTGAGAGATAGGATTAAGGCAGCTCAGAGTCGAGATCCTATTATAGAAGAGCTTGCAAAGAATGTTTGAGCATGGAACTTCACTGATTTCACACTTGATGATGATGGTGTTTTATGGATCAGTGATAGATTTTGTGTTCCTGATGTGGATAATTTGATAGAAGAGATCCTAGAGGAAGCACATTCTACAGCTTATAGCATACATCCAGGTGTCACTAAGATGTACCACAGTATTAGAGACTTGTGCTGATAGGACGGACTGAAGAAGGATGTCACTGATTATGTTGCTAAGTGCTTGACGTGTCAGCAAGTGAAAGCTGAGCATCAGAAGCTTTCTGGGAAGCTTCAGCCTCTTCCTATTCCCGAGTGGAAGTAGGAAAGGATAACTATGGATTTTGTGGTTGGTTTATCTCGTTCTAAGGATGGATATAATTCCATTTGGGTGATTATAGAAAGGTTGACTAAGTCTGCACATTTCTTGCCTGTGAAAGCCAACTATTATGTAGCTAGATTGTCGAAGCTGTATGTGAAGCATATTGTGTGCCTTCATGGAGTACCTATGTCCATTATGTCAGATAGAGATTCAATGTTTACCTCTCATTTTTGGCAGAAGTTGTAGGAAGCGATGGGCACTAGGTTGGACTTCAGTACTACTTTTCATCCTCAGACAGATGGTCAGTTTGAGAGGATGATCCAGACATTGGAAGATATGTTGAGGATGTGTGTTTTGGATTTGGGAGGTAGCTGGGATGATCATTTGCCACTCGTAGAGTTTGCATATAATTATAATATCCCGTGTTTTTAAATATTTAACATTGTATCGGGATATGCAGTGTTAATAATTTTTGTATATATATTATGATATTTTTATGAGTTGATATTTATTTAAAACCTATTTTAATTATTGTGTCTTATTTACAGTGCTTTACGTAAAATTTTCCAGAGACTTTTATTTTCGAGGAAATTTTCACGTAAATAATTTATTATTAATTATATTAAATATATTTTCGGACTTGCATGAACTCATACGTATTTTTAAATTACTAAATAAAGCCTATAACTATTTATTTAATTAGGGTTTAATAGATTACCCTAATATTTTATTAATTAATTAATTATTTTATTATTATTTAATTATTTTTAATTAATGTTAAATTTTAAAATATTAAATATTAAGTGTGTGGTGTATATTTAATGTGTGTAATTTAATATTATTTTATTATATAGTATAAAGTATATATATATACATATAATATATCAAAAAACACAACTTTTGGAAAATTATCGTTTTGCCCCCGACTACTCCTTCTTCCCCGATCTTCACCCTCACCGTCGTCCGACGCCTGCAACTATCGATTCCTCATCATTGGTGTGCCATCCGGTGTGCCACCACCTTCTCCAGCCTTCCTCGCCGCCTGTAGCAGCGGATTCCGACGCCTAGAAGCCATTTTTGGCCGGAGAAGCCGAAAGTTGAGCTAACGTCGTTCACGATGATTCCGGCCATCGTTTTTGACACCGCCAGTCTCTTTCTTCCCCTTGAGCTCCAGTGAGTGTGATTCTAGCTTTGGTTTGAGCTGAAATGGTCTTGATTTGCTTAGGTTTCGAATTTTTAATTTCAGCCATATTAGGGTTTTTTATTTTTTTGAGCTTTCAATTGATTGATTCATGAAAAATCCCTTCAAAAATGTTGATCCTAGTAGCTTAATCTACATGTGTGATTTTTTTTGGAATTTTTGGAGATCATTTGGATTTTTGGGTATTTTTGAATATTTTAATATTATTTTCTAATTTTCGAAAATTAATTATTTAAATTATGAAATTCTGTTTTATGGTAATTATAGGTGTTGAAATGAATTATAGGAATTTATTTGGAATTTTTATGAATTTCTAAGTATTTATTTTGAATTATTTAAGTTTATGTAATTTTGGGAAATTAGGGTTAATTATGTTTTTAATTGAATTTAATTGGGTAATTGAGTTTAATTATTGATAAATATGTTGAGAAAAGTAATTTTTGGATAATTGTATAATTTTTGGTGAATTTTTGAAGTAATTTTAGTATATTTATATATATAGGGGTATTTTGGTAATTTTACACAAAATTGGCTAAAAATGTAATTTAATTGGTTTTAATAGTTATTTAAGGTATAAAAATGATTTCTACAAATTATTTGGTATTTTTAACTAATTAAAACTATTTTTTGTGAATTATTTTCAATTATATATATAATATACGATTTTTCTAATAAAATGAGTTTTTATCGATTTTTACAGTCTTTTAAGGTTAATTATGTAATTTCTACTTATAAAATGGATTTCTATGTTATAAGGGTATTTTTGGTATTTCTGAAATTATTCTGTGTTTGTGGACCCCGGTCGGTAGACTGTAGTTTGGAGTTCGACCGAGGGGTTGTGGTTGAGTGTTGAGCTTATTTTTCAAAGTGTGTTTCTTTGCAGGATCGACTCTACTCTTTGAGTAGAGAGATGTCCATTTTACAGGGGAGGTTCTGCCGAATTTTCGGTAGAATTCTCGTAAAACATGATTTCCGGTCGATCCCTAATCCTGTTTCTATGATTAATATTCTATATTGAATTCTAGGATTTCTATTAGGTTTATTCTGATTTCTGTCGTTATTATTTGTCTAGTTGCGCCGAGACCGAGGCCTAGTGGACCAGGCCCGTCGGATCCATCTCGTGGAGCGCACTAATTTGTGAGTTGCTATTTTATATATATATGCTTAGAATGCATGATTTAGAAATGCATTTTTTATTTTGATTAAATATGCATAAATGATTTGATTATTACTTAAGTTTATATTTAGTTTATTGTTGGTTTATTTTTGGTATATATTAAATTATATGCATGTTTTGTTAATAAAATTATATTTAAAATGTTTTCAAATATATTTCTAGCTTAATTTATAATTTGATTGGATTTATTTGACGTATATATACTCGAAATATACCTGGTTTATTTTTGGTATATTTTCGGTATATATATGTGGGTTATATTGTTATTTTATGTAAATCCATGCATCATTTATTTATGAATGGATGTTTTACATTTATTAATGAAGGATATCAATAGAACGTGCTACCTAGTGGGCAGCACTAGGACCGAGTACGTACCGGTACGCCTATAGCATTTAGGCTATATTACTAACCATTTATGGATATTGATATATTTATGATTATTTGATGTGTGAGATATGGTTTGGAGGTGTGATTGCTGGAGCTCGGTTGACCAAGTGTCTCGGGGCCAATCACACTGGCAGTCAGACTGCTGGAGCTCGGTTGACTTAGTGTCTCGGGGCCAGTCTACTGTCTAAATGGATTAAGTGGATATAGTGTTGTCTAACACTGTTGGAGGTTTCGATATCATAGGGTTCTATTTGATCCTTCATAAATGATGATTTTAATAAAAACATATAAAATGATTTTTCTGCATCTGTGTGAATTTGCCTGTATATATATATATATATTATATATACTATTGATTGTAGGCATTGTCATTTAGTATGCATGTATATATATTATAGTAATTCACTCAGTGAGGTCTGACTCCCCTCTATTGATAATTTTTCAGGAGAGTCAACATCTTCAGACCTCAGTAGCAGGCCTGTACGCCGGATTTCTTTCGCCCCGGCTTCTTTGTGTAAACTGCTGACTTGAGTCTTATTTTTATATAATCTAGACACTGCAGTAGTTGTAAATAAATTATAGGATTTTATGTATTATATTTATGCGGGATATTGTATTATACTTGAACTGGATTTGTATTGAAAGATTTATATATGGGAGATGGATATTATTTTGGATATTTATGATTTTTATTTCCGCTGCATTATATATTGTTATTATTATTATTGCATTTTTATTTTATTTTTAGGCTTGCTATGGGTTCTGGATTCGAAAGAATTCCCGTTCCCTAGCGCCGATCATGGCCCCTGTTTTGGGTCGTGACAAAGTTGGTATCAGAGTGGAGTTCTATGTCAGGGCTTAGTTATGTGAGTTGTAGCCCTAGTTTTTAAGTTGTGTTTTCTGTTGAACTACTGCAATGAATTAGGTTCGAGTACGTCTTGATAAGTATTCCTTGCTTTAGTTTTCAGCGTTATTCCTCTGTTGTCTGTTTTGTCTGAATCTTTTTGTTTGTCTTTTCAGTATGAGGAGGCGAGCGCATGTCGCTCCACCGGTCGTTGAGGCCGAGGATGATGAATCTTTTCAGGATGAGGTTTTACCTCCTGAGCAGCCAGTTAGACGTAGAGGTCATGGCAAGGGTAGACCTTGAGGAGTGGCAGGTCGCCGTAGGCAGAGAGAGTTACAGGACGAGGAGCCTGTAGAGCCTGAGTTTGATGTTCCTGTTCCTCCAGTTGTTCAGCCTATTCAGCCTGCCTATCAGCAGGGTATGTCTGACCTTGAGGCAGCTTTGTTCTATGCCCGAGTTGGCAGGATTACTTTTGATGGTAGTTTTGATCTGTTAGATTTTTTGCATGCGATCGAGACTCGGACTCGGATTGCTCATACCGAGTACCAGCGAATCATGATCGTTGAGTTGTCTATCGAGTGGATTGCAGGCTACTCCATACTCTAGTTTTCATGTTGCTTCGAGTAGTCAGCAGCGAGGTCTGACTCAGCAGAGTCAGAGACAGCAGCAGCGAGTGCATCGGATCAGTAGACATGGCCGTGGAGGTCAACGTTGATCATTCAGATTCGGGTCAGGTGCTTCGAGCAACAGCAGTGGTCATAGTTCTGGATCAGCGGCCAGTGTTTGTCAGACTTATGGTAGAGTCCATCAGGGACCGTGTTATCTGACACCGCTGACATGCTTCAGATGCAGGCAGATAGGACATTTTGCCAGATCGTGTCCTTATTTTGGGTACCAGCAGCCACAAATTTTGCTATTCCCACAATAGTCGATTGCTAGTGCTGCACCCGTGCCATTTCAGTTGCCACCAGCCCAGCATCAGAGTTACACTCAGTTTATTCCACAGTAGAGTCATGGTAGAGGTACTAGAGGAGGTGCCAGAGGTGTTGGCCAGGCTTCTACCAGTCAGTAGGGAGGTCGAGGACAAGCCAGAGTCTTTCATCTTACTCAGCAGGATGCTCAGGCATCTAATGCAGTCGTGGCGGGTATTGTTTCTGTTTGTTACCTGGATGCTTGGGTTTTGTTTGATCTGGGTGCCACGCATTTGTTTGTTTCTCCCATTTTTGCTTCTAAATCTTGTTGGCAAGCTTCGAGGATGGCTTTTCCTTTGTCCGTTGCCACTCCTCTGAGCGATTCCTTGGACACCGATATTGTTCTTTCTGGTTATCCAGTTCTCGTGGGAGATAGAGAATTACTCGCTGATTTGATTCTATTGGATGTGATGGAGTTTGATGTCATTTTGGGAATGGATTGGTTATCTCAGCACTATGTCGGGGTAGATTACAGGAATAAAGCGGTGACTTTCAGAATTCCTGATGAAGAAGATTTTAAGTTTGTGGGTGATAGGAGTTCAACACCTCAGAATCTTATTTCTGCTATTACGGCTAGGAAGTTGTTGAAGAAAGGATGTCAGGGATATTTGGCATTGGTCAGGGATACGTCAGTGGAGAAGTTGTCACTCACAGATGTTCCTGTTGCTTGTGAGTTTCCTGATGTTTTTCCTGAGGAGTTGCCAGGTTTACCACCTCATAGAGAGATTGAGTTCTGTATAGATGTGGTTCCAGGTACTACTCCTATATCTATGCCACCCTATCGAATGGCTCTTGCAGAGTTGAAAGAGTTGAAGGAGCAATTGCAAGAGTTATTGGATAAGGGTTTTATCAGACCCAGTGTTTCCCCTTAGGGTGCACCAGTCCTATTTGTGAAGAAGAAGGATGGTACCCTGAGACTGTGCATTGACTACAGAGAGCTGAATAAGGTAACAGTGAAGAACAAGTATCCTCTCCCGAGGATAGATGATTTGTTTGATCAATTACAGGGTGCACAGTTCTTTTCTAAGGTTGACTTGAGGTCGGGTTATCATCAGCTACGTATCAGTGAAACTGATATTCCTAAAACAGCGTTCCGCACTCGATATGGCCATTATGAGTTTCTGGTGATGTCTTTTGGTTTGACTAATGCACCAGCAGCTTTTATGGACTTGATGAATAGGGTATTCAGACCGTATGTGGATCAGTTTGTGGTAGTCTTCATTGATGATATACTGGTATATTCGAGGAGTATGGAGGAGTATGTATATCATTTAAGGATCGTACTACAGACATTGAGAGATCATCAGCTTTATGCTAAATTCTCGAAGTGTGATTTCTGGATGGAGAGTGTTTCTTTTCTTGGACACGTGGTGTCTAAAGAAGGTATTCAGGTTGATCCACAGAAGGTTGAGGCAGTGTCTGAATGGCCTAGACCTACTTCTGTTACAGAGATTCGGAGTTTTCTGGGTTTAGCTGGGTATTATAGGCAGTTTGTGTAGGATTTTTCCAGAATAGCAGCCCCTATGACTCGCTTGACTCAGAAGAATGTTAGATTCGAGTGGTCAAAAGCTTGTGAGAACAGTTTCCAGTTGTTGAAGGAGAAGTTGACCACAGCGCCAGTGTTAGCTTTGCCTAATAGTGTGGATAAGTTCACAATTTACTGTGATGCCTCTAGAATTGGTCTTGGTTGTGTGTTGATGCAGAATGGAAAGGTGATAGCCTATACTTCGAGGGAGTTGAAGAAGCATGAGCAGAACTATCCTACACATGACCTAGAGATGGCTACAGTGATCTTTGCTTTAAAGATTTGGAGACATTATCTGTACGGGGTGACTTGTGAGATATTTACTGATCACAAGAGCCTTAAGTACATTTTTTAGCAGAGGGATTTGAACCTGAGGCAGAGAAGATGGTTAGAATTATTGAAGGATTATGATTGCGAGATCTTATATCATCCGGGTAAAGCTAATATGGTAGCAGATGCCTTGAGTAGAAAGTCCTCAGGCAGTCTTGCTCACATCAGTGTTGAGAGGAGACCGTTGATCCAGGAGTTGCATTTGTTGGTGGATAAAGGTCTAATGATGAAGATCAGTAGATCAGGTGGACTACTAGCTCAGTTTAAAGTGTGATATGTACTGAGGGATAGGATTAAAGCAGCTCAGAGCTGAGATCTTATTCTAGAAGAGCTTGTAGAGAATGTCAGAGCAGGGAAGTTCACTGATTTCATACTCGATGATGATGGTGTGTTGTGGATCAGTGGTAGATTGTGTGTTCTTGATGTGGATGGTTTGAGAGAGGAGATTTTAAAGGAAGCACATTCTACAGCTTACAGTGTTCATCCGGGTATTACTAAGATGTACCACAGTATCAGAGATTTGTACTGGTGGGACGGATTGAAGAAAGATGTCGCTGATTATATTGCTAGGTGTCTGACGTGTCAACAAGTGAAAGCCGAACATCAGAAGCCTTCTGGGAAGCTTCAGCCTCTTCCTATTCCTGAGTGGAAGTGGGAAAGGATAACTATGGATTTTGTGGTCGGTTTACCTCATTCGAAGGATGGATACAATTCCATCTGGGTGATTGTAGACAGATTGATGAAGTCTGCACATTTCTTGCCTGTGAAAGCCACCTATTCAGTTACCAGATTGGCGAAGTTGTATGTGAAACATATCGTATGCCTTCATGGAGTACCTGTGTCCATTGTATCAGACAGAGGTTCAGTGTTTACTTCTCATTTTTGGCAGAAGTTGCAAGAAGCGATGGGCACTAGGTTAGATTTCAATACTGCTTTTCATCCTCATACAGATGGTCAGTCTGAGAGGATGATCTAAACACTGGAAGATATGTTGAGGATGTGTGTCTTGGATTTGGGAGGCAGCTGGGATGATCATTTGCCACTCGTTGAGTTTGCATATAATAACAGCTACCATAGCAGTATTGGTATGGCACCGTATGAGGCGTTGTATGGAAGGAAGTGTAGATCCCCTTTGAGTTGGGATAAGATTGGTGAGAGAGCTTTGACTGGACCTGAGATGGTTCAGGATGCTGCAGAGAAAGTCGCCATGATTAAACGAAGATTAGAGACCGTAGTTAGTAGACAGAAGAGTTATGCGGATCCTAGGCGCAGAGATGTGGAGTTTCAGGTTGGAGATTTCATTTTTCTGAAGATATCTCTGATGAAGGGTGTGATGAGATTTGGCAGGAAGGGTAAGCTAGCACCGAGATATATTGGACCATTTGAGATTCTGGAGAGAGTTGGCACTGTTGCATATCGGTTGGATTTGTCTCCGAATATATCACAGGTGCATCCAGTATTTCATATCTCGATGTTGAGGAAGTATATCTCAGACCCTCCACACGTGTTGCAACCCGACAGTATAGAAGTGAGTGAAGATTTGACGTTGTGGAAGAACCTATGGCAATCGTAGATTATCAAGTTCGACAGTTGCGTTCAAAGCAGATTCCGATGGTCAAGGTTCTGTGGCGTAGCGACAGAGTCGAGGAGCATACGTGGGAGACTGAAGCTGAGATGCGAGCTTTTTACCCGTATCTCTTTCCTTCTTGATCTTATTTTCTAGAATTCGGGGACAAATTCTTATAAGGGGGGAAGACTGTAATATCCCGTGTTTTTAAATATTTAACACTGTATCGGGATATGCAGTGTTAATAATTTTTGTATATATATTATGATATTTTTACGAGTTGATATTTATTAAAACCTATTTTAATTATTGTGTCTTATTTACAGTGCTTTACGTAAAATTTTCCCGAGACTTTTATTTTCGGGGAAATTTTCACGTAAATAATTTATTATTAATTATATTAAATATATTTTCGGACTTGCATGAACTCATACGTATTTTTAAATTACTAAATAAAGCCTATGTGTATAACTATTTATTTAATTAGGGTTTAATATATTACCCTAATATTTTATTAATTAATTAATTATTTTATTGTTATTTAATTATTTTTAATTAATGTTAAATTTTAAAATATTAAATATTAAGTGTGTGGTGTATATTTAATGTGTGTAATTTAATATTATTTTATTATATAGTATAAAGTATATATATATACATATAATATATCAAAAAACACAACTTTTGGAAAATTACCGTTTTGCCCCCGACTACTCCTTCTTCCCCGATCTTCACCCTCACTGCCGTCCGATGCCTGCAACTGCCGATTCCTCACCGTTGGTGTGTCGTTCGGTGTGCCACCACCTTCTCCAGCTTTCCTCGCCGCCTGTAGCAGCGGATTCCGGCGCCTGGAAGCCATTTTTGGCCGGAGAAGCCGAAAGTTGAGCCAACGTCGTTCACGATGATTCCGGCCACCATTTTTGACACAGCCAATCTCTTTCTTCCCCTTGAGCTCCGGTGAGTGTGATTCTGGCTTTGGTTTGAGCTGAAATGGTCTTGATTTGCTTAGGTTTCGAATTTTCAATTTCGGCCATATTAGGGTTTTTGATTTTTTTTGAGCTTCGAATTGATTGATTCATGAAAAATCCCTTCACAAATATTGATCCTAGTAGCTTAATATACATGTGTAAACTTTTTTGGAATTTTTGGAGATCATTTGGATTTTTGGGTATTTTTGAATATTTTAATATTATTTTCTAATTTTCGGAAATTAATTATTTAAATTATGAAATTTTTTTTATGGTAATTATAGGTGTTGAAATGAATTATAGGAATTTATTTGGAATTTTTATGAATTTCTAAGTATTTATTTTGAATTATTTAAGTTTATGTAATTTTGGGAAATTAGGGTTAATTATGTTTTTAATTGAATTTAATTGGGTAATTGAGTTTAATTATTGATATTATTGATAAATATGTTGAGAAAATTAATTTTTGGATAATTGTATAATTTTTGGTGAATTTTTGAAGTAATTTTAGTATATTTATATATATAGGGGTATTTTGGTAATTTTACACAAAATTGGCTAAAAATGTAATTTAATTGGTTTTAATAGTTATTTAAGGTATAAAAATGATTTCTACAAATTATTTGGTATTTTTAACTAATTAAAACTATTTTTCGTGAATTATTTTCAATTATATATATAATATATGATTTTTCTAATAAAATGAGTTTTTATCGGTTTTTACAGTGTTTTAAGGTTAATTATGTAATTTCTACTTATAAAATGGATTTCTATGTTATAAGGGTATTTTTGGTATTTCTGAAATTATTCTATGTTTGTGGACCCCGGTCGGTAGACTGTAGTTTGGAGTTCGACCGAGGGGTTGTGGTTGAGTGTTGAGCTTATTTTTTGAAGTGTGTTTCTTTGCAGGGTCGGCTCTACTCTTTGAGTAGAGAGATGTCCGTTTTACAGGGGAGGTTCTGTTGAATTTTTGGTAGAATTCTCGTAAAACGTGATGTCCGGTCGATCCCTAATCCTGTTTCTGTGATTAATATTCTATATTGAATTCTAGGATTTCTGTTAGGTTTATTCTGATTTCTATCATTATTGTTTGTCTAGTTGCGCCGAGACCGAGGCCTAGTGGACCAGGCCCGTCGAATCCATCTCGTGGAGCGCACTAATTTATGAGTTGCTATTTTATATATATATATGCTTAGAATGCATGATTTAGAAATGCATGTTTTATTTTGATTAAATATGCATAAATGATTTGATTATTACTTAAGTTTATATTTAGTTTATTATTGGTTTATTTTTGGTATATATTAAATTATATGCATGTTTTATTAATAAAATTATATTTAAAATGTTTTCAAATATATTTCTAGCTTCATTTATAATTTGATTGGATTTATTTGACGTATATATACTCGAAATATACCTGGTTTATTTTTAGTATATTTTCGGTATATATATGTGGGTTATATTGTTATTTTATGTAAATCCATGCATCATTTATTTGTGAATGGATGTTTTACATTTATTAATGAAGGATATCAATAGAACGTGCTACCTAGTGGGCAGCACTAGGACCGAGTACGTACCGGTACGCCTATAGCATTTAGGCTATATTACTAACCATTTGTGGATATTGATATATTTATGATTATTTGATGTGTGAGATATGGTTTGGAGGTGTGATTACTGGAGCTCGGTCGACCAAGTGTCTCAGGGCCAATCACACTGGCAGTCAGACTGCTGGAGCTCGGTTGACTTAGTGTCTCGGGGCCAGTCTACTGTCTAAATGGATTAAGTGGATATATTTCGGAATAAGTGAGCCTGTATGGCTAGAGTGTTGTCTAACACTGTTGGAGGTTTCGATATCATAGGGTTCTATTTGATCTTTCATAAATGATGATTTTAATAAAAACATATAAAATGATTTTTCTGCATCTGTGTGAATTTGCCTGTATATATACATATTATATATACTGTTGGTTGTATGCATTGTCATTTAGTATGCATGTATATATATTATAGTAATTCACTCAGTGAGGTCTGACTCCCCTCCGTTGACAATTTTTTAGGAGAGTCAACATCTTCAGACCTCAGTAGCAGGCCTGTACGCCAGATTTCTTCCGCCCCGGCTTCTTTGTGTAAACTGCTGACTTGAGTCTTATTTTTATATAATCTAGACACTGCAGTAGTTGTAAATAAATTGTAGGATTTTATGTATTATATTTATGCGGGATATTGTATTATACTTGAACTGGATTTGTATTGAAAGATTTATATATGGGAGATGGATATTATTTTGGATATTTATGATTTTTATTTCCGCTGCATTATATATTGTTATTATTATTATTGCATGTTTATTTTATTTTTAGGCTTGCTACGAGTTCCGGATTCGAAAGAATTCCCGTTCCCTAGTGCCGGTCATGGCCCCTGTTTTGGGTCATGACAATAATAATAGCTACCATAGCAGTATTGGTATGGCACCGTATGAGGCGTTGTATGGAAGGAATTGTAGATCCCCTCTGAGTTGGGATGAGATTGGTGAAAGAGCTTTAACTGGACCTAAGATGGTTCAGGATGCTGCAGAGAAAGTCATTGTGATCAAGCACAGATTAAAGACCACAGTTAGCAGGCAGAAGAGCTATGCGGATCCTAGGTGCAGAGATGTAGAATTTCAGGTTATAGACTTTGTTTTTCTAAAGGTATCTCAAATGCATGGTGTTATGAGATTTGGCAGGAAGGGTAAGTTAGCACCGAGATATATCGGACCATTCGAGATTCTGGAGAGAGTTGGAACTATTGCATATCGGTTGGCTTTACCCCCGAGTATGTCTCAAGTGCATCCAGTGTTTCATATCTCAATGTTGAGGAAGTATGTCTCAGACCCTTCACATGTGTTGCAGCTCAACAACATTAAAGTGAATGAAGATTTGACATTTGTGGAAGAACTTATGGCGATTGTTGATTATCAAGTTCAATAGTTGCGTTTAAAATAGATTTCGATGGTCAAGGTTCTGTGGCGCAACAACCGAGTAGAGGAGCATATGTGAGAGACTGAAGCTGAGATGCGAACTTCTTACCGTATCTCTTCCCTTCTTGATCTTGTATTTTTTTTCTTTCTTTTTCTGGAATTTGGGGACGAATTCTTATAAGGGGGGAAGATTGTAATATCCCGAGTTTTTAAATAATTTTAAACTGCATCGGGATATGTAGTGTTAATAATTTTTATATATATTTGATTATTTAATTAGCTTATTATTTATTAAAGTCATTTTTTATTATTTTAAGACTTTTACATAAAATTTTTCTGGGAGTTTTATTTTTGGGGAAATTAAGACGTAAATAAATAAATATTAATTATTTTAGATGGTTTTCTGAATTTGCATGAGTCCATGCATGATTTTTACGAGTCGTATTAAAATATATGCGTATACATGCATATATGCGCATTTAAATAAAATTAGGGTTTATTTTAATTATATTATATTATATTATATAGTTTTAATAATAATTAAATGTGTGTGTGTATATATATATATATATATGTGTGTGTGTGTGTGTGTGTGTGTGTGTGTGTGTGTGTATGTATATATATGTTATTATTTGAGTGTGTGGTGTATATTAATTTGGGTATAATATTTATATATTAAAATAATATAAAACATAGTTATATATATATACATATATATTTTCAAAATAAAAAAGTTCATGATATTTATGATATTGCCATTATCTTCACCTTCCCCATTCCCGATCGTCCCTCACCATCTCTGGTGTCTGTCACCTTCATTTCTTGCCACCGATGTGCCTCTCAGCCATCCTCCTCCATCTCCAGCCCATTCCACCGCCCTTAGCTCCCTTTTCCGGTGTGGTTTGATCGGATTTTCCCCTAGAAGCAGAAACTTGTTTCCATCGCCGATCAGCTCGATTTTGGCCACCATTTGAAGTGCCACCAGTTTCTATCTCTTCCTTTAGCTCTGGTGAATGCATTTCTAAACTTTGGTTTTACATGATTTGGTCTAGATTTCCTTACGTTTTGAATTTTCAATTTCGGTCAACTTGTGTTCTTGAATTTTTTGAGCTTCGATTTCAATGATTCAAGCAAACTTCCTTCACAAAGATTGATCCTAGTAGCTCAATCTACATGCTGTAATTTTTGTAGAATTTTTGTGAACTATTTTGATTTTTGTGAATTTTTTATTATTTTATTAATATTTTCTAATTTTCGTAAATTAATTAAATAAATTATGAAATTATGATTTATGGTGTTTATAGGTGTTAAAATGCATTTTAGAAATTTATTGGTAATTTTTATGATTTTTATATATTTATTGTGAATTTATTTAGTTCATGTGATTTTTAGAAAATTAGGTTAATTATGTATTTTATTGAAATTAATTAGTTAATTGAGTATATTTATTGATATTATTGAATTATATGTTAAGAAATTAATTTTTGAGTAATTATAATATTTTTGGTGAATTTTTGAATAATTATAGTGAATTTATATATAGTAGGGGTATTTTGGTAATTTGGCACTAAATTGGCTAAAAATATAATTAAATTGGTTTTAATAGTTATTTGAGGTATAAAAATGATTTCTACAAATTATTTAGTATTTTTAACTAATTAAAAATATTTTTCGTAAATTATTTTCAAATTATATATAATATACTATTTTTCTAAATAAATGAGTTTTTATCGATTTTTAATATGTTTTAGGGTTAATTGTGTAATTTGGAGTTTTAAAATTTATTTTAGTCAATGTTTATGAATTTATCAAGAATTATCGATTTTTAATAATATTTTATTAAAATTAGGGTTTTTATGTACTTATCGGTAAAATAATTATTTTTAGCGTTTAAATATTTAATTGTTATATTTTGAGTATTAAAGGGTATTTTTGGTATTTCTGGTATTTAAATGTGTTATATGCATATCTTGTGAATTATGAACCTCGGTCGATGAAATTGTAGTTTGGGAGTCCGACCGAGGGGTTGTGTAATTGTTTATATAATATCCCGAGTTTTTAAATAACTTTAAGCTGTATCGGGATATGCAATGTTAATAATTTTCATATATATTTATGATTATTTAATGAGCTTGTTATTTATTATGTCATTTTTTAATTATTTTTATTATTTTTAAGTCCTTTACGTAAAATTTTTTTGGGGATTTTATCTTCAGGGAAATTAAAACGTAAATAAATAAATATTAATTAATTTAAGCAGTTTTATGAAGTTGAATGAGTCCATGCATAATTTTAAAGTGTCGAATAAAATATATACGCGTATATGCATTTAAATTAAATTAGGGTTTATTTTAATTAAATTAAATTTTATTATATAGTTTTAATATTAATTAAGTGTGTATATATGTATATGTGTGTATATATATTATTAAAATATGTGTGTGGTGCATATTTATTGTGTGTATTATATTATATATTAAATAATATAAGATATATATATATATATATATATATATATATATATATATATATATATATATATATATATATATATATATATATATATATATATATATATATACATACATATATACATATAATATATAAACCAAAAACAAAAGTTCATCAAAATTACGAAACGTGCCATTACCATCTTCTTCTTCCTCCCGATCATTTCTCCTCCACGTCCGGCCATTGCACATTCGTTCCTTCACCGTTACTATGCCCTCCGGCGTGCCACCTTCCCTTCCAGCCATTCCCGACGTCCCAAGCTTCCATTTCCGATGAATTTGGCCAGATTTTCATAAAGAGGCCGAAAGTTGCTCCTAACTCCGATCAAGCACTTTCTGACCATCGTTTCGAGCCCCACCAGTCTCTATCTCTTCCTTGAGCTCTGGTGAATTCATTTCCAAGCTTTTTTTCACTTGAAATGGTCTAGATTTCCCTAGGTTTTGAATTTTCATTTTCAGCCTACTAGGGTTCTTGAATTTTTTGAGCTTTGATTTGGTTGATTCATGCAAACTTTCTTCACAAAAATTTATCCTTGTAGGTTAATATAGCTCTATGAATTTTTGTAGAATTTTTGAGAATTATTTTGATTTTTGTGAATTTTTGATTATTTTATTAATATTTTCTAATTTTCGAAATTTAATTAATTAAATTATGAAATTGTGATTTATGGTGTTTATAGGTGTTAAAATGAATTTTACAAATTTTTTTTGTAATTTTTGTGATTTTTATACAATTATTATGAATTTATTTAGTTTATGTAATTTTTAGAAAATTAGGTTAATTATGTGTTTTATTGAAATTAATTGGGTAATTGAGTATATTTGTTGATATTATTGAATTATATGTTGATAAATTAATTTTTGAGTAATTATATTATTTTTTTTTGGTGAATTTTTGAACAATTTTAGGGAATGTACATAACTAGGGGTATTTTGGTAATTTGACACTAAATTGGCTAAAAATATAATTAAATTGGTTTTAATAGTTATTTGAGGTATAAAAATTATTTCTACAAATTATTTAGTATTTTTAATTAATTAAAACTATTTTTCATAAATTATTTTCAAATTTTATATAATATATAATTTTTCTAAATAAATGAGTTTTTATCAATTTTTAATATGTTTTAGGGTTAATTATGTAATTTGGATTTATAAAATGTATTTTGAATACTAAAGGGCATTTTTGGTATTTTGGGTATTTTTTTGTATTCTGTATTATTTCGTGAATTGTGATCCTCGATTGGTAGAATTGTAGTTTAGGAGTCCAACTGAGGGATTGTGAGATTATTTTTGAAGTGTGTTTCTTTGCAGGACAGGCTCTGCCCTTTGAGTAGAGAGATGTCCGTTTTACATGGGAGGTTCTGCTGGATTTTCGATAGAATTCTCATAAAACGTGATGTCCGATCGAATTCCTATTCTTATTTTGTGTTTGATATTCTTAGAATGAGTCTCTAGAATGTCAATAGACTTATTCTGATTCATGTTGTCATTTGTTTGTTTAGTTGTGCTGAGACCGAGGCCTAGTGGACCAGGCCCGTCAGATCCGTCTCGAGGAGTGCAATAACAGTGAGTTGTTATATTATATATACGTGTTCTAAAATGCATGTTTTTAGAAATGTATGATTATTTTATAAATTATGCATAACTGGTTTAATTATTTCTTAGGTTTATTTTTGGTATATTTTAAATTATATGCATGTTTTATTATGAATCTATACTTAAATTGTTTTAAGTATATTTATAGTTTATTTTGTAATTATATTGAACTTATTTGAAGTATATATACTCGAAATGTACCTGGTTTATTTTTAGTATATTTCTAGTATATATATGGATTATATTGCTATTTTATGTAATATCATGCATCATTTAATTTATGAATGTATGTTTTATATATAAATGAAGGATATCAATAGAACGTGCTACATAGTGGGCAGCACTAGGACCGAGTACGTACCGGTACGATGATAGAATTTAGGTTATATTACTAACCTATTTTTGGATTATGATCGGATTGATTTGTTTGATGTGTGATGTGATTTGAGAGTGTGATTGCTGGAGCTCGGTTGACTAGGGGTCTCGGGGCCAATCACACTGACAGTCAGACTACTGGAGCTCGGTTGACTTAGTGTCTCAGGGTCAATCTACTGTCCAAATGAAACAAGTGAAATTATTTGGAATAAGTGAGCCTGTATGGCTAGAGTGTTGTCTAATACTGTTTTGAGGTTGCGATCATTTAGGGTTCTATTTGATCCTTCATAATCGGATATTATTTTCAGTAAATATGAAAAATGATTTTGCTGCATCCGTGTGTATTTGCTTGTATATATATTTATTATATATACTGTTGACTGTGTGCATTTGTCATTTAGCTATGCATGTATATATATTATAACGATTCACTCAGTGAGGTTTGACTCCCCTTCGTTGACTATTTTTCAGGAGAGTCATCGTCTTCAGACCTTAGTAGCAGACTTTTATGCCGGATTTCTTCTACCCCAGTTTTACTATGTAAACTGCTCACTTAATTTTATTTTATAATCTAGACACTGCAGTAGTTGTAGTCATTTATGAGATTTATGTACTATGATTGTATAAGATTTGTATTCTAAAGATTTGAATTGAGATTTATATTTAGAAGATAATATATATTTAAGATGAGTTTGTTTATTTAAAAGAGATGGATGTGTATTATTAAATATATTGGTGGATTATTATTTTATTTTATTTGTGAGATTTATTTCCGCTGCGAAATATTTTATTTATGTTATTATTATTATTGCATGTTTTTATTTTATTTTAAGGCTTGCTATAAGTTCCTGATTCGAAAGAATTCCCATTCCCTAACACCAGTCATGGCCCCTTTTTTGGGTCATGACAGTTTATTTTAGAAGTGTGTTTCTTTGCAAGACCGGCTTTACTCTTTGAGTAGAGAGATGTTTTTTTTACAGGGGAGGTTCTACCGGATTTTCAGTAGAATTCTCGTAAAACGTGATGTCCGGTCGAATTCCTATTCTGATTTTGTGTTTAGTATTTCTAGATCGAGTCTCTAGAATTTCAATAGACTTATTCTAATTCCGTATTGTCGTTTGTTTGTTTAGTTGCGCCGAGACCTAGACCTAGTGGACCATGCCAGTCGGACCCGTCTCAAAGAGCGCACAACTGTGAGTTGTTATCTTATATATACGTGTTCTAGGATGCATGTTTTTAGAAATGTATGTTCTAATTTTATAAAATATGCATAAATGGTTTAATAATTGCTTAGGTTTATTTTTGGTATATTTTGGTATATTTTTAGTTTATTTTAAATTAAATGCATGTTTTATTAGTGAATTATTCTTAAAATGTTTTAAATATATTTATAGATTATTTCCAATTTATTTATAATTAAATTGAATTTATTCGACATATATATACTTGAAATATACCTGTTTTTTTTTGTATATTTCTAGTATATATATGGTTTATATTGTTATTTTAATTAATGTCATGCATCATTTATTTATGAATGTATGTTTTATATATAAATGAAGGATATCAATAGAACGTGCTACCTAGTGGGTAGTACTAGGATCGAGTACGTACCAGTATGATGATAGAATTTAGGTTATATTACTAACCTATTTATGGATATTGATCGGATTGATTTATTTGATGTGTGATGTGATTTGAGAGTGTGATTGCTGGAGCTCGATTGACCAGGGGTCTCAGGGCCAATCACACTGACAGTCAAACTGCTGGAGCTCGGTTAACTTAGTGTCTTGGGGCCAGTCTACTATCCAAATGGAACAAGTGAACTTATTTGGAATAAGTGAGCCTGTATGGCTAGAGTGTTGTCTAACACTGTTTGAGGTTGCGATTTTCTAGGGTTCTATTTGATCCTTCATAAATGGATGTTATTTTCTGTATATTTACAAAACGATTTTGCTACATCTGTGTGATTTTGCCTGTATATATATTTATTATATATATTATTGAATGTGTGCATTTGTCATTTAGCTATGCATGTATATATATTATAACAATTTACTCAGTGAGGTCTGACTCCCCTCCGTTGACTATGTTTTAGGAGAGTCTTCGTCTTCAGACCTCAGTAGCAGACCCTTACGCTAGATTTCTTCTGCCTCAGCTTTACTATGTAATCTGCTCACTTGATGTTATTTTTTAATCTAGACACTGCAGTAGTTGTAGTCAGCTGTGAGATTTATGTATTATATTTGTATGAAATTTGTATTTCAAAGATTTGAACTGAGATTGTATTAAAGTTTATATATATATATATATATATATATATATATATATATATATATATATATATATATATATATATATATATATATATATATATATATATATATATATGAGATGGATTTGTGTTATCTAATCTGTTGATGAATTATTATTTTATTTTATTTATGAGATTTATTTCCGCTGCGAGTTATTTTATTTATGTTATTATTATTATTGCATGTTTTTAATTTTTTAAGGCTTGCTACGAGTTCCGGATTCGAAAGAATTCCCGTTCCCTAACGCCGGTCATGCCCCTATTTTGGGTCGTGACAAAGGTTTTTATTTTTTTTAACTAGATATTGTTTGATTCATGAAAACTTGCTTCACAAATGTTGTTTGTGGTAGCTTTAGCTTCTCAAATATTTTTTTTTGTATTTTTTGAATTAATTTGAATTTTGGATAATTTTTTATTATTTCAATATTAAATATTGAATTTTTGATAATTATGTTAATTAATTAGTTTTAATAAAAATTTAGTTAAATTAGTGTTGGTAATTTGAGTTAATAATTTTAGAATTATTAAAATAATTTTTGGTGAATTTATATAATTTTTTAGAATATTATTTATATTATGTGAATTTTGTATTTATAAGTTAATTGTGTAATTTTGTGAAAATTATAGTTAAATAATATGTTTTAAATGATTTTAGAATTATATAGGGTATTAAAATGATTTTTATATATTATTCACTATTTTTAACTAATTAATACTAATTTTCAAAAATTATATTCAAATAATATATTATTTACTATTTTAGTGATTAAATGGATTTTTAATTACTTGTAATACATATTTAGACTATTGAAGCTATTTGAATATATAAAAATGAAATTTTACTATTTTATGTGGAATTATTGAAAAATTGGATTTTTATTAATATTATATTATTATTTGAGATTTTATATAAGTATTTTGTAAATAATGGTATTTAGTGTTTTAATGTTTAAATATATTTATTATTTTATTTGTATTTTTTATGAATTTGTGAACCTCGATTACGAAATTGTGCAGTTCGGGGTCTTAACCCGAGGTGTTGAGCCTTGTGTGTTAGAAGTGTGTTTTTCTTGTAGGGTCGGCTCTACTTTTTAGTAAAGAGATGTTTGTTTTACAAAGGAGGTTTTGCTGAATTTTTGATAAAATTCTCGTAAAACGTAACATCAGGTCGATTCTAAAATTCTATGTTTGTTTGAGTTTTGTATTCCTAGATTGAGTCTCTTTTAGAAGTATAAGTTAGAAATTTATTCTAATTTATTATTATTATCTATTTTCTAGTTGCGCCAAGACCGAGACCTATTGGACCAGGCCCGTCGAGCCAGTCTCGAGGAGCGTAAACTTACGAGTTATTATTTTATATATACATTGTAGGTAGATGCATGATTATGAGTTTTCATGTTTTAACATAAATTATTTTATTAAATGAATAAGTCTATTTTTGGTATACTTTTGGTATATTTTTAGTATATTTGATATATATGTCACATATATGCTTAATTTGTTTTTAGTATATATTTGGTATATATGTGTCATATATATTCGGTATATTTATGGTTGATTTTGGTTATATGTAGCATATATATACTTGAAATATATCTAGTATATTTTCATATATTTCTAGTATATATATGGTATATTTCATTGTTATGAATGTTATTGATGTTTAATTATACATTCATTTATTTTCCATAATATACAATTTTAATCTAATGATATCAATAGAGCCTGCTACTTAGTGGGCTACACTAGGACCATGTACTACTAGTGCGATAGATTTTAGCGTTGAGTTATAAAATCACTTGAGGTGACATTTATTTGATTGATTATTTGAGAATTCATGTGATTGAGTAGTGTGATTATGGGAGCTCGGTTGACCTAGTGTCTCAGGGCTAGTCATACTAACTGTGAGACTATTAGAGCTCGATTAACTTAGTGTCTCGGGGCCAGTCTACTGTCCAAAATGGAATAAGATAATTTATTTGGAATTAAGTAAGCCTGCATGACTAATGAGATATTTGTTTGAGGTTGTGATTGTTTTAGGGTTCTATTTGATCCTTTACCTAAATAAATATTTTATGCTTTTCAATATATATATATATATATATATATATATATATATATATATATATATATATATATATATATATATATATATATATATATATATATATATATATATAAGCGGATTTTAGCATATGTGTGAAATGCCTGTGTGTGTGTGTGTGTGTGTGTATATATATATATTGATGCCTGACTATATATGACTTAGATTGCATGTATATATATTATAATAATTCACTAGGTGAGGTCTGACTCCCCTCAATGTTTTTTTTCAAGAGATTCCTCGTCATCAGACCTCAGTAGTAGACCCCTACGCCAAAATTCTTCAGCCCTAGCTAGATTGTGTAAATTATTTATCTGACTTTTATTGTATTATAGAAAACTGCAGTAGTAGTGTTTGTATCTATATATATATATATATATATATATATGACCTAGATTGCATGTATATATATTATAATAATTCACTAGGTGAGGTCTGACTCCCCTCAATATTTTTTTTTCAAGAGATTCCTCGTCATCAGACCTCAGTAGTAGACCCCTACGCCAAAATTCTTCAGCCCTAGCTAGATTGTGTAAATTATTTATCTGACTTTTATTGTATTATAGAAAACTGCAGTAGTAGTGTTTGTATCTGTAGAAAATATATATATATATATATATATATACATATATATATAGATTGTGTAAATTATTTATCTGACTTTTATTGTATTATAGAAAACTGCAGTAGTAGTGTTTGTATCGGTAGAATATATATATATATATATATATATATATATATATATATTGATGCCTGACTATATATGACCTAGATTGCATGTATATATATTATAATAATTCACTAGGTGAGGTCTGACTCCCCTCAATATTTTTTTTTCAAGAGATTCCTCGTCATCAGACCTCAGTAGTAGACCCCTACGCCAAAATTCTTCAGCCCTAGCTAGATTGTGTAAATTATTTATCTGACTTTTATTGTATTATAGAAAACTGCAGTAGTAGTGTTTGTATCGGTAGAATATATATATATATATATATATATATATATTGATGCCTGACTATATATGACCTAGATTGCATGTATATATATTATAATAATTCACTAGGTGAGGTCTGACTCCCCTTAATATTTTTTTTTCAAGAGATTCCTCGTCATCAGATCTCAGTAGTAGACCCCTACGCCAAAATTCTTCAGCCCTAGCTAGATTGTGTAAATTATTTATCTGACTTTTATTGTATTATAGAAAACTGCAGTAGTAGTGTTTGTATCTGTAGAATGTGGTTTTAATATCATAGACCTTTCTCTGAATATTGTGTGAAATATTTTATTTTATGATATGACATTAAGTATTTATTTTATATCGATTTAAGTTTTAATTATGGTGTATTTTTATCTATTTATTGCATGCTTTTATTTCTAAGGCTTACTACGGGTTCTGAATTCAAAAGAATTCCCGCTCCCTAGCACCGCTCATGATAAAGTTGGTATCAGAGCCCTAGGTTATTAGTGTTATAGACCTAGTTTTTTAGAGCTGTGTTTTCTTTGAAATTACTACAATTATTTAGGTTTGAATATGTCTTCGATAAGTTTTCCATGATTTAGTATTCCACATAATCCTTAGATTGTCTAAATCTTTTTAGTTTTATCTTTTTAGAATGAGGAGGCGAGCGTATGTCACTTTATCGGTCATTGAGGCCAAAGATGATGAATCCTTTCAAGATAAGGTTTTACCTCCTGAGCCACTAGCGAGGCACAGAGGTCAAGGTAGAGGTAGACCTCGAGGAGTGGCAAGTCATCGTAGACAGTGAGAGCTACAGGATGAGGAACTTGTAGAGCCAGAGTACAAGAAAGCTGCGATACCTCCAGTTGCACTGCTGATATAGCCTGCCTATCAGCAAGGTATGTCTAACTCTAACGCAGCACTATTCTATGCCAGAGTCGGCAAGATAGTTTTTAATGGGACGTTGGATCTGTTAGACTTTTTACATGCTATTGAGACAAGGACTCGGACTGCTCACACCAAGTACTAGTGGATTATGATCGTATAGTTGTTAGTAGAAGGATCATCCCTGGATTGGTTCGTTCATATGATTCAGCCGTATATGACTATGATGACCTAGACTTAATTCAAAGAGAGGTTTATGAGAAGATTCTACCCAGAGCCATTTCAGATGAGTTATAGACTTTGGCTGACTAGCATCACCAGAGGTGATAGATCTGTCGAGGACTACACCAGAGAGTTTCTCCAACTTGGTATATATTTAAAGGATCTAATGCGAGATCAGTATTTTACTGTTACTGCGTACGTCACTGGTCTGGGTTCTGTAGTTGCTGGGATGCCTACTGCGTGCCTTACTCTAGAGTCAGTGATGGAGTTGGCCAAAGAGATAGAGTTGAGGCTAGTCAGGTAAGGAGCTATGCCTGATTACTATCAGTTGGGTATTTAGTCAGGAGGATTTCAGACTACTCCATATTCAACCTTTCAGATTAGTTCCAGTAGTTAGTAGAGAGGCTCAGTGCAGTAGAAAGTGCATAGGAGTAGCAAACATGGTCGTGGTGGACCTTGTAGACCTATTAGATTTAGGTCAGGTGCTTCTAGTAGCAGTAGTGGTCAGAGTTCAGGATCAGTAACTAGTGCTTATCAGACTTATGGTAGAGTCCATCAGGGACCCTGTTATATGGCACCATTGACATGTTTTAGATACGGATAGATAGGACATTTTGCCAAATTATGTCCATATTCTGGTTTTCAGCCATAGCAATTTCTAAAATTTCCATAGCAGTCGATTGCTAATGCAACACTAACTCCTTTTCAGTTACCTCTAGCTTAACACTTAAGTTCGACTTAGATTATTGCTTAGCAGGGATATAGCAGAGGTACCAGAGGAGGTGCCAGAGGCTTTAGCTAGGCTTCTACCAGTTAGCAGGGAGGTCGAGGTCAGGCCAAAGTTTTCCATCTCACTCAACAGGATGCTCAAGCATCTAATGTCATCGTTGCATGTATTATTCTTGTTTGTTTCATGGATGCTTGGGTTTTATTTCATCCGGGTGCCACATATTCCTTCGTATCCCCTATTTTTACTTTGAAATCATGTTGGCAAGCTTCGAGGATGACTTTTCCTTTATCTATTGCCACTCCTCTAAATGATTCATTGGACATTAACATTATTCTTTCTGGTTGTCTAGTGTTTATCAGAGGCAGAGAATTGCTAGCAGAATTAGTGCTGTTGTATGTGATAGAGTTTGATGTGATTTTGGGTGTGGATTAGTTATCTCGGCACTATGCCATTGTGGATTATCGAAGTAAAAAGGTGATTTTCAGAATTCCTAATGAAGATGAGTTTAAGTTTGTGGGTGATAAGAGTTCTGCACCTTAAAATCTCATATTCGCTATCACTACTAAGAATATGCTGAGGAAGGGTTGTTAGGGATATTTGGCATTAGTCAGGGATACTTCAGTGGAGAAGTTGTCAATCATAGATGTTCTTGTTGCCTATGAGTTTCCTAATGATTTTCTTGAGGAGTTGCCAGGATTACCACCTCATAGAGAGATTGAGTTTTGTATAGATGTGGTTCCAGACACTACTCCTATTTTGATGCCGCCTTACAGAATGGCTCTTGCAGAGTTGAAAGAGTTGAAGGAGCAGTTGCAAGAATTGCTAGATAACGATTTCATCAAACCTAGTGTTTCTCCTTAGGGTGCACCAATCCTATTTGTAAGGAAGAAGGATGGTACCCTAAGACTATGCATAGATTACAAAGAGCTTAATAAGGTGACAATGAAGAACAAGTATCCTCTCCCGAGGATAGATTATCTGTTTGATCAACTTCAGGGTGCATAGTTCTTTTCTAAGATTGACTTGAGGTTGGGTTATCATCAGTTGCAGATTAGTGAAGCTGATGTTCCTAAAATAGCATTCCGCACTCGATATAGCCACTATGAGTTTCTAGTGATGTCATTTGGGTTGACTAATGCACCAGCTACTTTTATGGATCTGATGAACAGGGTATTCAGACCATTTGTGGATCAGTTTATAGTATTCTTCATTGATGATATACTGGTGTATTCGAAGAGTATGGAGGAGTGTGTATATCACTTGAGGACTATACTATAGACACTAAGAGAACATTAACTTTATACTAAATTCTTAAAGTGTGATTTTTGGTTGGAGAGTGTTGCATTCCTTAGACACGTAGTGTCTAAAGATGGTATTTAGGTTGATC
Organism: Mallotus nudiflorus; assembly: GCA_947683625.1. Classification (NCBI taxonomy): domain Eukaryota; kingdom Viridiplantae; phylum Streptophyta; class Magnoliopsida; order Malpighiales; family Euphorbiaceae; genus Mallotus; species Mallotus nudiflorus. The sequence continues at coordinate 83,135 of CANTUR010001987.1, read as the reverse complement.
CATAGAAGATTAAGGCAGTGTCTGAGTGGCCTAGACTAATGACAGTCATAAAGATTCATAGTTTTTTGGGTTTGGCTATGTATTATAGGAGATTTGTGCAGGATTTTTCCAAAATTATAGCTCCTATGACTCGCTTGACTCAGAAGAATGTGAAGTTTGAGTGGTCAGATGCTTATGAGAATAGTTTCCAGTTGCTGAAGGAGAAGTTGATCATAACTCCAGTTTTAGCTTTGCCTAATGGAGTAGATAAATTCACCGTGTATTGTGATGCCTCTAGAGTTGGCCTAGGTTGTGTGTTGATGCAGAATGGTAGGATGATAGCTTATGCTTTGAGGCAGTTGAAGAAGCATGAACAGAATTATCCTACCCACAACCTAGAGATGGCTGCAGTGATCTTTGCTTTCAAGATTTGGAGACATTATCTGTATGGGTGACTTGTGAGATTTTCATAGATCACAAGAGCCTTAAGTACATTTTTCAGTAGAGAGATATGAATCTGAGGTAGAGGAGATGGTTAGAACTCTTGAAGGACTATGATTATGAGATTCTCTATCATTCATGCAAGGCTAATATGGTAGCAGATGCCTTGAGTAGGAAGTCCTCAGGTAGTCTTGCTCACATCAGTGTAGAGAGAAGACCGTTGATCCAACAGTTGCACCAGTTAGTGGATCAAGGTCTGATGATGAAGATGAGTAGATCTGGTGAACTGTTAGCTCAATTTAGAGTCTGATATGTACTGAGAGATAGGATTAAGGTAGGGCAGGGCCGAGATCTTATTCTAGTAGAGCTTGTAGAGAATATTTGTGCAGGGAAGTTCACTAACTTCATACTTGATGATGAAGGTGTTTTGTGGATCAGTGGTAGGTTTTGCATTCTTGATGTGGATAATTTGAGAGAAAAGATCCTTGAGGAAGCACATTCTATAGCCTATAGCATACATCCAGATGTTACTAAGACGTACCATAGTATCAGAGATTTATATTGGTAGGATGGACTGAAGAAGGATGTAGCTAAGTTTGTTGCTAAGTGCTTGACGTGTTAGCAAGTGAAAGCTGAACATCAGAAGCCTTTTAGGAAGCTTCAACCAATTCCTATTCTTGAGTGGAAATGGGAGAGAATTACTATGGATTTTGTGGTTCTAAGGATGGATACGATTCTATATGGGTGATTGTGGATAGGTTGACAAAGTTTGCTCATTTCTTGCCTATTAAAGCCACTTATTTTGTAGCTAAATTTTCAAAGCTGTATGTTAAGCATATTGTATGCCTTTGTGGAGAACCTATGTCCATTGTATCTAATAGAAGTTCAGTGTTTGTTTACCTTTTATTTTTTTGTAAAAGTTGCAAGAAGCGATGGGCACCATGCTTGACTTCAGTACTGCTTTTCACCCTCAGATAGATGGTCAGTTTGAGAGGATGATCCAGACACTTGAAGATATGTTGAGGATGTGTGTAGTGGATCTGGGAGGTAGCTGGGATGATCATTTACTACTTATGGAGTTTGCATATAATAACAACTACTATAGTAGTATTGGGATGGCATCGTATAAGGCTTTGTATAGAAGGAAGTGTAGATCCCCTCTAAGTTGGGATGAGATTGGGGAGAGAGCGTTGACTAGACCTAAGATGGTTCAAGATACTACTAAGAAGGTTGTTGTGATTAGAAGGAGATTAGAGACCGTAGTTAGCAGACAGAAGAGCTATGCGGATTCGAGATGCATAGATGTGGAATTTCAGGTTGGAGACTATGTATTTTTGAAGGTGTCTCCAATGAAGGGTGTGATGAGATTTGGTAAGAAGGGGAAACTAGCATCGAGATATATTGGAACGTTCGAGATTTTGAAGAGAATGGGCATGGTTGTATATCGGTTGGCTTTGCCTCCGAGTTTGTCTCAAGTGCATCCAGTGTTCCATATCTTAATGTTGAGGAAGTATATTTCAGACCCTTCATATGTGTTGCAGCCTGATAGTGTGGAGGTGAATGAAGACCTAATGTTCAAGGAGGAACCTGTTGCGATTGTAGACTATCAAGTTCATCAGTTGAGTTCGAAGAAGATTCCGATGGTCAAGGTGTTGTGGTGAAGCAACAATGTAAAGGAGCACACTTGGGAGACTGACGCAGAGATACGAGCTTCTTATCCTTATCTCTTTCCTCATTGATTCTTATTTCTGTTCTTTTCTTTGAATTCAAGGATGAATTCTTATAAGGATAGGAGATTGTAATGACCCAGTATTTTAAATAAAATAATAATATTTTAGAATATGTAGTGTTAATAATTTTAAATTTTATTTGTATATTATTATTGATATTCTCTAATATTATTTATGTGTTTTATTCTAAGAAATTGTTTACGTAAAAATAATTTATTTTACGTGGGATTACTTGATAATATTAAAGTTATTATTATTATTATTATTATTATTATTTTGATTTAAGGTCATTTAAGTAATTTCATAATTAAATTAAAAAAAAAGGTCAAAAGTAGAATCGGGTTAAAGCTTTCTTCTTCTTCTTCTTCTTTTTCTTATCGTTTGCGCAGCACCCTCCACCCACACCGGACGGCCAGCCACCACCATCATCTCCTCCCTTCCTCCTCCAGCTCCTCGCTACCTTCAGCCTGCTCGATCGTCGTCGAAGCGCTAGAAACAAAGGATATTGAAAGTGAAGCTTCAACATCGCCGGTGAGCTTCCGACCACCATAGGACTTCAAACTGGTCTCTTTTGAATGCTCTTGCACCAGTGAGTCCATTTCAGAGCTCTATTTGAGCTCAAATCCCTTCGATTCTTAGATATCTTCAATTTTTAATTTATGTGTTTTAGGGTTTTATTTTTTTGAACTAGATATTATTTGATTCATGGAAACTTGTTTCACAAATGTTGTTTGTGGTAGCTATAGCTTCTCAAATATAATTTTTGTGTATTTTTTGAATTAATTTGAATTTTGGGTAATTTTTTATTATTTTAATATTAAATATTGAATTTTTTATAATTATGTTAATTATTTAGTTTTAATAAAAATTTAGTTAAACTAGTGTTATTAATTTGAGTTAATAATTTTAAAATTATTAAAATAATTTTTGGTGAATTTATATAATTTTTTAGAACATTATTTATATTATGTGAATTTTGTATTTATGAGTTAATGATGTAATTTGGTGAAAATTATAGTTCAATAATATGTTTTAAATAATTTTAGAATTATATAGGGTATTAAAATGATTTTTATATATTATTCACTATTTTTAACTAATTAATACTAATTTTCAAAAATTATATTCAAATAATATATTATTTACTATTTTGGTGATTAAATGGATTTTTAATTACTTTTAATACATATTAAGGGTATTTAAGCTATTTGAATATATAAAAATGAAATTTTACTATTTTATGTAGAATTATTGAAAAATTGGATTTTTATTAATATTATATTATTATTTGAGATTTTATTTAATTATTGTGTAAATAATGGTATTTAGTGTTTTAATGTTTAAATATATTATATATTGGTATTGGTATTTTATGGACATTTATGGAATTTAATGATTTTTAATATATTTATTATTTTATTTGTATTTTTGATGAATTTGTGAACCTCGGTTGGGAAATTATGCAGTTTAAGGTCCCATGTCACGACCCAAAATAAGGGTCATGACCGACATTAGGGAACGGGAAATTCTTTCGAATCCAAAACCTATAGCAAGCCTTAAAAATAAAATAAAACATGCAATAATAATAATAGTAACATAAATAAAATATTTTGCAGTGGAAATAAAATCATAAATAAAAATAAAATAATTATCTGCCAATGAAATTAATTGAACATCCTCATCTTATATATATATATATATAATCCTTTAATACAAATTCGAGTTCAAATCTTTAAAATACATAACTCACACAAATATAATACATAAACCTCACAACTGTTTACAACTATTGCAGTGTCTAGATTATAAAATAAACTCAGGTATGCAGTTTACATAGTGAAGCCGGGGTGGAAGAAATCTGGTGTATGGGTCTGCTATTGAGGTCTGAAGACGATGACTCTCCTGAAAAATAGTCAACGGAACGGAGTCAGACCTCACTGAATGAATTATTATAATATATATACATGCATAGCTAAATGACAAATGCACACATTCAATAGTATATATAATAAATAAATATACAGGCAAAATCACACAGATGCAGCAAAAATCATTTTATATATTTACTGAAAATCACTGTTTATGAAGGAACAAATAAAACCCTAGAAAATTGCAACCTTAAATAATTTTAGAAAACACTCTAGCCATACAGGCTCATTTATTCCAAATATATTCACTTGTTCCATTTGGACAATAGACTGGCCCCGAGACACTAAGTCAGTCGAGCTCCAGCAGTCTGATTGTCAGTGTGATTGGCCCCGAGACACTTGGTCAACCGAGCTCCAGCAATCACACTCTCAAATCATATCACACATCAAATCAAATCAATCCAATCATAATCCACAAATAGGTTAGTAATAAAGCCTAAATGCTATCGGCGTATCGGTACGTACTCGGTCCTAGTGCTGCCCACTAGGTAGCACGTTCTATTGATATCCTTCATTTATATATAAAACATACATTCATAAAACAAATGATGCATGATATTAAATAAAGTAACAACATAAACCATATATATACTAGAAATATACCAAAAATAAACCAGGTATATTTTGAGTATATATACGTTAAATAAATTCAATTTAATTATAAAATAAACAAGAAATAAACTATGAATATCCCTAAAAAAATTTTAAAAATAATTTATTAATAAAACATGCATATAGTTTAAAATATACCAAAATATACCGAAAATATACCAAAATAAACCTAAGTAATTATTAAACCATGTATGCATATTTTATAAGATAAAACATGCATTTCTAAAACATGCACCCTAAAACATTTATATATAAAATAATAACTCACTGTTATTGCGCTCCTCGAGATGGGTTCGACGGGCCTAGTCCACTAGGCCTCGGTCTCGGCGCAACTAAACAAACAAACGACAATACGGAATTAGAATAAATCTAATGAAATTTCTAAAAACTCGATCTAGTATACTAGACACATAATCAAAATAAGAATTTGACTGGACATCACGTTTTATGAGAATTCTACCAAAAATCTGACAGAACCTCCCTTATAAAACAGACATCTCTTTACTCAAAGAGTAGAGCCGGTCCTGCAAAGAAATACACTTTGAATATATGCAGAACACAATTCACAATCCCTCGATCGGACTCCAAACTACAATTTCACCGACCGAGGTTCACAATTCACAAAATAATTACAGAAATACCAAAAAATACCAAAATACCGTTCAATACTCAAAATATAGCAATTTAGATATTCAAACGTTAAAAATATTTATTTAACCGATAATTACTCAAAAACCCTAGTTTTAATAAAATATTATTAAAAATCGGTAATTCTCAATAAATTCATAAACATTGACCAAAATACCTTTTATAAATCCAAATTACATAATTAACCCTAAAACTTACTAAAAAACAATAAAAGCTCATTTATTTAGAAAAATTGTATATTATATATAATTTGAAAATAATTTATGAAAAATAGTTTTAATTAGTTAAAAATACTAAATAATTTATAGAAATCATTTTTATACCTTAAATAACTATTAAAATCAATTTAATTACATTTTTAGCCAATTTAGTGTCAAATTACCAAAATACCCCTAGTTACGTAAATTCAATAAAATTAAATAAAAAATTCACCAAAATAGTATAATTATTAAAAATTAATTTCTTAACATATAATTCAATAATATCAATAAATATACTCAATTAACCAATTAATTTCACTAAAACACATAATTAACCTAATTTTCCCAAAATTACATAAACTAAATAAATTCCAAATAATTATATAAAATTCACAAAAATTACAAATAAATTTCTAAAATGCATTTCAACACCTATAATCACCATAAAACACAATTTCATAATTTAATTAATTAATTTTCAAAAATTAGAAAATATTAATAAAATAATAAAAAAATTCACAAAATCAAAATAATTTTCAAAAATTCCAAAAAAATTCACAAAGGTATATTCTACAAGGATCAATGTTTATAAAGGAAGATTGCATGAATCATTGAAATCGAAGCTTAAAAAAATTGAAAACCCTAAATGGCTGAAAATATAAAATCGAAATCTAGGGAAATCTAGACCATTTCAAGTGAAGCAAAGCTTGAAAATGGACTCACCGGATCTCAAGGAGAAGACAGAGATCGATGGTGTCGAATTTGGTGGCCAGAAACGTGCTGATCAACGGTGAAGAAATTTTCAGCTTCTCTTGGGAATTCCGGCCAAAACACGCCGGAGAAGAAGGCTTGAGGCATCGGGAATGGATGGCAAGGGAGGAGAAAGGTTGAGAGGCATAGTGATGGCAAGAAACGGAGGTCACAGTGGCCGAAAATGGAAGAAAACTGATCAGGAGGGAGAAGAAAGAGACAGTGGCATTTCCATAAATAAGGTAAACTTTTAGTTTTTGATAATTATTTATGTATATATATGTATATATATAGCTCTACTTTATATTATAATAATATATAATATAACACACACAATAAATATGCACCACACATATATTTTAATAATATATATACACATACATATATACACTTATTTAATTAATTAATATAAAAACTAAATTATATAATTTAATTATAAAATAAACCCTAATTTAATTTAAATAAATGTATGTATATACATTTTATTTAACACATTAAAATTATGTATGAACTCATGCAAATTCATAAAACTATTTCAAATAATTAATATTAAATTATTTACGTCTTAATTTTCTTGAAAATAAAATTCCTTGGAAAATTTTACGTAAAGAACTTAAAATAATTAAAAATGTCTTTAATAATGTCACGACCCAAAACAGGGGTCATGACCGGCGCTAGGGAACGAGAATTCTTTCGAATCCAGAACCCATAGCAAGCCTAAAAATAAAATAAAACATGCAATAGTAATAATAACAACACAATTAAGGAAAATACTATGCAGCGGAATAAAATCATAAATATCAAAATAATAATTCCACCAAATGAAATTAAATCAAATCCTCCTCTCATAAATATAAATAAACTCTTTTAATACAAATCCAGTTCAAATTCTTAAAATACATAACTCATACAAATTTAATACAATATCTTTTAACAATTTTACAACTACTACAGTGTTTAGATCATAAAATAAAACTCAAGTGAGTAGTTTACATAATAAAGCCGGGGCGGAAGAAATCCGACGTGCGGGCCTGCTACTGAGGTTTGAAGACGATGACTCTCCTAAAAAATAGTCAACGAAGGGGAGTCAGACCTCACTGAGTGAATTACTATAGTATATATACATGCATACTAAATGCCAATGCACATAATCAAAGGTATATATATTATGTATGTATACAAGCAAATACACACAGATGCAATAAAAATCATTTTATATATTTTTATTTAAAATCACTGTTTATGAAGGATCAAATAGAACCCTAGAAAATCGCAACCTTAAAGCAGTGTTAGACAACACTCTAGCCATACAGGCTCACTTATTCCAAATATATTCACTTATTCCATTTGGACAGTAGACTGGACCCAAGTCAACCGAGCTCTAGTAGTTTGACTGTCAGTGTGATTGGCCCCGAGACACTTGGTCAACCGAGCTCCAGCAATTATACTCCCAAATCATATCTCACACATCAAATAATCATATCCAATCAATATCCACAAATGGTTAGTAATATAGCCTAAATGCTATAAGCGTACCGGTACGTACTCGGTCCTAGTGCTGCCCACTAGGTTGCACGTTCTATTGATATTCTTCATTGAAATATAAAGCATACATTCATAAAGTAAATGATGCATAAATGGAATAAAATAGCAACATAAACCATATATATACTAAAAATATATCAAAAATAAATTAGGTATATTTCGAGTATATATATGTCAAATAAATCCAATATAATCGTAAAATAAACTAAATATATATTTAAAAACATGTTAAATATAAACGTTTAATAAAGCATGCGTATAATTTAAAATATACCAAAAATAAAGCAAAGATAAACCAAAATAAACTTAAATACTAATTGAATTATTTATGCATAATTAATCAAAATAAAACATACATTTCTAAATCATGCACCCTAAAGCATCTATATATAGAATAGTAACTCACAATTAGTGTGCTCCTCGAGATGGGTTCGATGGGCCTGGTCCACTAAGCCTCGGTCTCGGCGCAACTAAACAAACAATAATAACAGACATCAGAATAAACCTAATAGAAAATCCTAGAAACTCGATCTAGAATATTAGACATAGAATTAGGATTAGAGCTCGACCGGACATCACGTTTTATGAGAATTCTACCAAAAATCCAGCAGAACCTCCCCTTTAAAACGAACATCTCTCTACTCAAAGAGTAGAGCCGGCCCTGCAAAGAAACACACTTCAAAAAATAGACACAGAATCATAATCACAACCCCTCGATCGGACTCCAAACTACAAATCACCGACCGAGGTCCATAATTCACAGAGTATTTACAAAAATACCGAAAATACCCTTATATACTAAAAATACATTTTATAAGTAGAATTTACATAATTAACCCTAAAACACAATAAAAACAGATAAAAACTCATTTTATTAAAAAAATCGTATATTATATATATAATTGAAAATAATTTACGAAAAATAGTTTTAATTAATTAAAAATACTAAATAATTTATAGAAATCATTTTTATACCTTAAATAACTATTAAAACCAATTTAATTACATTTTTAGCCAATTTAGGATAAAATTACCAAAATACCCCTACATATATAAATATACTAAAATTCATTCAAAAATTCACCAAAAATAATATAATTGCACAAAATTAATTTTCTCAACATATATATCAATAAGATCAATAAATAAACTCAATTAACTAATTAATTTCAATTAAACACACAATTACCCTATTTTTCCAAAATTACATAAACTATATAAATTCAAAATAAATACATAAAAATTCCAAATAAATTTCTATAATTCATTTCAACACCCATATTTATCATAAAACACAATTTCATAATTAATTAATTAATTAAATTTTCGAAAATTAGAAAATAATAATAAAATATTCAAAAATACCCAAAAATCAAAATAAACTCCAAAAATTCACACATAAATATTAAGCTACTAGGATCAACATTTGTGAAGGAATTTTTCATGAATCAATCAATTGAAGCTCAAATAAATTCAAAAACCCTAATAGGCCGAAATTGCAAAATTGAAACCTAGGCAAACCTAGACCATTTTAAGTGAAACAAAGCTTGGAATCACACTCACCGGAGCTCAAGGAGAAGATAGAGACCGGCGGTGTCAAAAACAGTGGTCGGAATTGACTTGATCGACATTGAAAAGAGTTTCGGCTTCTCTGGCCAAAACAAGCTTCATGATGCCGAAAACGGCTACAACAGGTGGCAGGGAAGGCTGAGGAAGGAGGTGGCATGCCGGGAGGCACACCGACGGCAAGGGAAGAGCTTGATAGACGGCGGTGATGGTGGTAGGGCGTGCGTTGGGTTGAAGAAGGAGACGATGGCAAGAACGTAAATAAATCAAACTTTATATTTTTGATAATTAATTAGGTATGTATGTATATATATATATATATATATATATATATATATATATATATATATATATATATATATTCAAACTATATATTATTGTAATATCCTGTGTTTTTAAAAATATTTTTACACTGTACCGGGATATGCAGTGTCAATAATTTGTATATATATTATGATATTTTTATGAGTTGATATGTATTTTAAACCTATTTTAATTATTGTATATTATTTTCAGTATTTTACGTAAAATTTTCCCGGGACTTGCATTTTCGGGGAAATTTTCACGTAAACAATGTATTATTAATTATTTTAAATGTATTTACGGACTTGCATGAACTCATACATATTTTTAAATTATTAAATAAAGCCTGTGTGTGTATAATTATTTAATTAGGGTTTATTATTACCCTAATATTTTATTAAGTATTTAATTGTTTTATTGTTATTTAATTAATTTTATTTAGTATAAATTATTAAAATATTAATATTTTATGTGTGTGGTGTATATTTGATGTGTGTAATTTAATATTATTTTAATATATAGTATAAAGTATATATATATACATATATTTGTCAAAATTACAAAAGAATTGGAAAATTACATATTTGCCCCCGAGTCCTCTTCTTCTTCTTCGATTCTCCCTTCTCCATTTCCGATCGCTGCCGTGCCATTCCTTCACCGTGGGTGTGCCGTCCGGTGTGCCACCATCTTCCCCGACCAATTTCGCCGCCTGAGGAGGCCGTTTCCGGCGTCGGGAGATCGATTTTGGCCGGAGAAGCCGAAAATCGATCCACCGTCGATCACGTCGATTTCGACCACCGTTTTTGACACCGCCAGTCTCTTTCTTCCCCTTGAGCTCCGGTGAGTGTGATTCTAGCTTTGGTTTGAGCTAAAATGGTCTAGAATTGCTTAGTTTTCGATTTGTCAATTTCGGCCTATTAGGGTTTTTGATTTTTTTGAGCTTCGAATTGGATGATTCATGGAAACTTACTTCACAAATGTTGTTCCTAGTAGCTTAATATACATGTATGAATTTTTGTAGAATTTTTGGAGGTTTTTTGGATTTTTGGGTATTTTTGAATATTTTAATATTATTTTCTAATTTTCGGAAATTAATTATTTAAATTATGAAATTGGATTTTATGGTTAAATTAGGTGTTGAAATGAATTATAGGAATTTATTTGTAATTTTTATGAATTTCTAAGTATTTATTTTGAATTATTAAAGTTTATGTGATTTTGAGAAAATTAGGTTAAATGTGTTTTAATTTGAAATTAATTGGTTAATTGAGTTTAATTATTAATATTATTGATAAATATGTTGAGAAAATTAATTTTGGATAATTGTATGATTTTTGGTGAATTTTTGAAGTAATTTAAGTATATTTATATATATAGGGGTATTTTGGTAATTTTACCCTAAATTGTCTAAAAATGTAATTTAATTGGTTTTAATATTTATTTAAGGTATAAAAATGATTTCTACAAAATATTTGGTATTTTTAACTAATTAAAACTATTTTTCGTAAATTATTTTCAATTATATATATAATATACGATTTTTCTAATAAAATGAGTTTTAATCGGTTTTTATAGTGTTTCAAGGTCAATTATGTAATTTTTATTTATAAAAATGTATTTCTGTGATTTAAGGATATTTTTGGTATATCTGGAATCATTCTGTGTTTGTGGACCCCGGTCGGTGGACTGTAGTTTGGAGTTCGACCGTGGGATTTTGATTGTGTTGAGCTTGTATTTCGAAGTGTGTTTCTTTGCAGGGTCGGCTCTACTCTTTTGAGTAGAGAGATGTCCATTTTACAGGGGAGGTTCTGCCGGATTTTCGATAGAATTCTCGTAAAATGTGATGTCCAGTCGAACCTTAATTCTGTTTTCGTATTTTAATACTCTAGATTGAATTCTAGGATTTCTATTAAGGTTACTCTGATATCGGTTATTTATTTCTTGTTTAGTTGCGCCGAGACCGAGGGCTAGTGGACCAGGCCCGTCGGACCTGTCTCGTGGAGCGCATTAGGTGAGTTACTATACTATATATATATGCTTAGGCTGCATGATTTAGAAATGCATGTTTTATGTTGATTAAATATGCATAAATAATTTGATTATTTCTTAAGTTTACATTAAGTATATTTTTGGTTTATTTTTGGTATATATTAAATTGTATGCATGTTTTGTAAATAAAATATATTTAAAATGTTTTTAAATATATTTCCAGCTTAATTTATAATTTGATTGAATTTATTTGACGTATATATACTCGAAATATACCTGGTTTACTTTTGGTATATTTCCGGTATATATATGGATTATATTGTTATTTCATTTACATTCATGCATCATTTATTTTTATGAATGAATGTTTTACATTATTAATGATGAAGGATATCAATAGAACGTGCTACCTAGTGGGCAGCACTAGGACCGAGTACGTACCGGTACGCCTATAGTATTTAGGCTATATTACTAACTTATTTGTGGATATTGATTTGATTATGATTATTGTTATGTGTGAGATGTGATTTGGGTGTGATTGCTGGAGCTCGGTTGACCAAGTGTCTCGGGGCCAATCACACTGGCAGTTAGACTGCTGGAGCTCGGTTGACTTAGTGTCTCGGGGCCAGTCTACTGTCCAAATGGATTAAGTGGATATATTGGAATAAGTGAGCATGTATGGCCAGAGTGTTGTTTAACACTATTTTCTGAGGTTGCGATATTCTAGGGTTCTATGTAATCCTTCATAAAAGATGATTTTCAGATAAATATATAAAAATGATTTTATTGCATCTGTGTGTAATTGCCTGTATATATACATATTATATATACTGTTGATTGTATGCATTATCACTTAGTGTGTATGTATATATATTATAGTAATTCACTCAGTGAGGTCTGACTCCCCTCCGTTGACTATTTTTCAGGAGAGTCAACTTCCTCAGACCTCAGTAGCAGGTCGATACGCCGGATTTCTTCCGCCCCGGCTTCTTTATGTAAATTGTCTACTTGAGTCTTATTTATTTTATCTAGACACTGCAGTAGTTGTGAATTAAAGTGTTGGATTCATGTATTTTATTTTAAAGAGATGTATTATATTGAACTGGATTTGTATTAAAGATTATATATATCTATGTGATGAGATTTTGAATTAAATCCAGTTGGTATGGATGATATTATGATATTATGATTTTATTTTCCGCTGCATATTATACTGTTACTGTTATTATGGCATGCTTTATTTTATTTTTAGGCTTGCTACGGGTTCCGGATTCGAAAGAATTCCCGTTCCCTAGCGCCGATCATGGCCCCTGTTTTGGGTCGTGACAAAGTTGGTATCAGAGCAGAGTTCTGTGTCAGGGCTTAGTTATGTGAGTTGGGGCCCTAGTTTTTAAAGTTGTGTTTTCTGTTGGACTACTGCAGTGTATTAGGTTCGAGTATGTCTTGATAAGTATTCCTTGCTGTAGTTTTCAGCGTTATTCCTCCGTTGTCTGTTTTGTCTGAATCTTTCCGTTTGTCTTTTCAGAATGAGGAGGCGAGCGCGTGTCGCTCCACCGGTCGTTGAGGCCGAGGATGATGAGTCTTTTCAGGATGAGGTTTTACCTCCTGAGCCGCCAGTTAGACGTAGAGGTCGTGGCAGAGGTAGACCTCGAGGAGTGGCAGGTCGCCGTAGGCAGAGAGAGTTACAGGATGAGGAGCCTGTTGAGCCTGAGTTTGATGTTCCTGTTCCTCCAGTTGTTCAGCCTGTTCAGCCTGCCTATCAGCAGGGTATGTCTGACCCTGAGGCAGCTTTGTTCTATGCCCGAGTTGGCAGGATTGCTTTTGATGGGACTTCTGATCCTTTAGATTTTCTGCATGCGATTGAGACTAGGACTCGGACTGCTCATACCGAGTACCAGAGGATCATGATCGTTGAGTTATCTGTCGAGGGACTAGCTCTAGATTGGTTCATTCAGATGATCCAGCCCTATATGATGATGATGACATGGGCTCAGTTTCGAGAGCGATTCATGAGGAGATTTTATCCAGAGCCGCTTCGTTTGAGTTATCATCTTCGTCTGACTAGTATTTCTCGTGGAGATCGATCTGTAGAGGAGTATACCCGAGAGTTTCTTCGTCTGGGTAGATATGCTGAGGATCTGATGCGAGATCAGTATTTCGCTGTTACTACGTATGTTACTGGTTTGGGTTCAGCTTTTGCTGGTATGCCTACAGCAGGTCTTACTCTGGAGTCTGTGATTGAGCTAGCTAAAGAGATCGAGCTGAGATTAGTTAGGCAGGGAGCGATGCCTGATTATTACCAGCTGGGAGTTCAGTCGAGTGGATCGCAGGCTACTCCATATTCGAGTTTTCATGTTGGTTCGAGTAGTCAGCAGCAAGGTTCGACTCAGCAGAGTCAGAGACAGCAGCAGCGAGTGCATCGGAGCAGTAGACATGGCCATGGAGGTCAGCGTAGATCGTTCAGATTTGGGTCAGGTGCTTCGAGCAGTAGCAGTGGTCGTAGTTCTGGATCAGCAGCCAGTGTTTGTCAGACTTGTGGTAGAGTCCATCAGGGATCGTGTTATCTGACACCACTGACATGCTTCAGATGCGGGCAGACAGGACATTTTGCCAGATCGTGTCCTTATTCCGGGTATCAGCAGCAGCAGATTCCGCGATTCCCACAGCAGTCGATTGCTAGTGCAGCACCCGTGCCATTTCAGTTGCCACCAGCCCAGCATCAGAGTTCCACTCAGTTTGCTCCACAGCAGAGTCGTGGTAGAGGTACTAGAGGAGGTGCCAGATGTGTCGGCCAGGGTTCTACCAGTCAGCAGGGAGGTCGAGGTCAGGCCAGAGTTTTTCATCTGACTCAGTAGGATGCTCAGGCATCTAATGCAGTCGTGGCAGGTATTCTTTCTGTTTGTTACCTGGATGCATGGGTTTTGTTTGATCCGGGTGCCACGCATTCGTTTGTTTCTCCTATTTTTGCTTCTAAATCTTGTTGGCAAGCTTCGAGGATGGCTTTTCCTTTGTCTGTTGGCACTCCTCTGAGCGATTCCTTGGACACCGATATTGTTCTTTCTGGTTGTCCAGCTCTCGTGGGAGATAGAGAATTACCCACTGATTTGATTTTGTTGGATGTGATGGAGTTTGATGTTATTTTGGGAATGGATTGGTTATCTCAGCACTATGCTGTGGTAGATTGCAAGAATAAGGAGGTGACTTTTAGAATTCCTGGTGAAGAAGATTTTAAGTTTGTTGGTGATAGGAGTTCAGCACCTCAGAATCTTATTTCTGCTATTACAGCCAGGAAGTTGTTGAAGAAAGGTTGTCAGGGATATTTGGCATTGGTTAGGGATACGTCAGTGGAGAAGTTGTCACTCACAGATGTTCCTGTTGCTTGTGAGTTTCCTGATGTTTTTCCCGAGGAGTTGCCAGGTTTACCACCTCACAGAGAGATTGAGTTCTGTATAGATGTGGTACCAGGTACTACTCCTATATCTATGCCACTTTATCGAATGGCTCCTGCAGAGTTGAGAGAGTTGAAGGAGCAATTACAAGAGTTGTTGGATAAGGGTTTCATTAGACCTAGTGTTTCCCCTTGGGGTGCACCAGTCCTGTTTGTGAAGAAGAAGGATGGTACCCTGAGACTGTGCATTGACTACAGAGAGCTGAATAAGGTGACAGTGAAGAATAAGTATCCTCTCCCGAGGATAGATGATTTGTTTGATCAGCTACAGGGTGCACAGTTCTTTTCTAAGGTTGACTTGAGGTCGGGTTATCATCAGCTGCGGATCAGTGAATCTGATATTCCTAAGACAGCGTTCCGCACTCGATATGGTCATTATGAGTTTCTGGTGATGTCTTTTGGTTTGACTAATGCACCAGCAGCTTTTATGGACCTGATGAACAGAGTATTCAGACCGTATGTGGATCAGTTTGTGGTAGTCTTCATTGATGATATACTAGTATATTCGAGGAGTATGGAAGAGCATGTATATCACTTGAGGATTGTACTACAGACACTGAGAGATCATCAGCTTTATGCTAAATTCTCGAAGTGTGATTTCTGGATGGAGAGTGTTTCTTTTCTTGGACACGTAGTGTCTAAAGAAGGTATTCAGGTTGATCCACAGAAGGTTGAGGCAGTATCTGAGTGGCCTAGACCTACTTCTGTTACAGAGATTCGGAGTTTTTTGGGTTTAGCCGGGTATTATAGGCGGTTTGTGCAGGATTTTTCCAGGATAGCAGCCCCTATGACTCGCTTGACTCAGAAGAATGTTAGATTCAAGTGGTCAGAAGCTTATGAGAATAGTTTTCAGTTATTGAAGGAGAAGTTGACCACAGCGCCAGTATTAGCTTTGCCTAATAGTGTGGATAAGTTCACAATTTACTGTGATACCTCTAGAATTGGTCTTGGTTGTGTGTTGATGCAGAATGGAAGGGTGATAGCCTATGCTTCGAGGCAGTTGAAGAAGCATGAGCAGAACTATCCCACACATGATCTTGAGATGGCTGCAGTGATCTTTGCTTTGAAGATTTGGAGACATTATCTGTACGGGGTGACTTGTGAGATATTTACTGATCACAAGAGCCTTAAGTACATTTTCCAGCAGCGAGATCTGAATTTGAGGCAGAGAAGATGGTTGGAACTGTTGAAGGATTATGATTGCGAGATTCTTTACCATCCGGGTAAAGCTAATGTGGTAGCAGATGCCTTGAGTAGGAAGTCTTTAGGTAGTCTTGCTCACATCGGTGTTGAGAGGAGACCATTGATTCAGGAATTGCATCTGATGGTGGATCAAGGTCTGATGATGAAGATTAGTAGATCAGGTGGATTGTTAGCTCAGTTTAAAGTACGATCTGTACTGAGGGATAGGATTAAAGCAGCTCAGAGCCGAGATCCTATTCTGGAAGGGCTTGCAGAGAATGTCAGAGCAGGGAAGTTCACTGATTTCACACTCGATGATGATGGTGTGTTGTGGATCAGTGGTAGATTGTGTGTTCCTGATGTGGATGATTTGAGAGAAGAGATCTTAGAGGAAGCACATTCTACAGCCTACAGCGTTCATCCAGGTGTTACTAAGATGTACCACAGTATCAGAGATCTATACTGGTGGGATGGATTGAGGAAGGATGTTGCTGATTATGTTGCTAAGTGCTTGACGTGTCAGCAAGTGAAAGCCGAACATCAGAAGCCTTCTGGGAAGCTTCAGCCTCTTCCTATCCTCGAGTGGAAGTGGGAAAGGATAGCTATGGATTTTGTGGTCGGTTTACCTCGTTCGAAGGATGGATACGATTCCATCTGGGTGATCGTAGACAGGTTGACGAAGTCTGCACATTTCTTGCCTGTGAAAGCCACATATTCAGTTGCTAGATTGGCGAAGTTGTATGTGAAGCATATTGTGTGCCTACATGGAGTACCTGTGTCCATTGTGTCAGATAGAGGTTCGGTGTTCACTTCTCGTTTTTGGCAGAAGTTGCAGGAAGCGATGGGCACTAGGTTGGATTTCAGTATTGCTTTTCATCCTCAGACAGATGGTCAGTCTGAGAGGACGATCCAGACACTGGAAGATATGTTGAGGATGTGTGTCTTGGATTTGGGAGGTAGCTGGGATGATCATTTGTCGCTTGTTGAGTTTGCATATAATAACAGCTACCATAGCAGTATTGGCATGGCACCATATGAGGCGTTATATGGAAGGAAGTGTAGATCCCCGTTGAGTTGGGATGAGATTGGTGAGAGAGCTTTGACTGGACCAAAGATGGTTCAGGATGCTGCAGAGAAAGTCGCCGTGATCAAGCGCAGATTAGAGACCGCAGTTAGCAGACAGAAGAGTTATGCGGATCCTAGGCGCAGAGATGTGGAGTTTCAGGTTGGAGATTTTGTTTTCCTGAAAGTATCTCCGATGAAGGGTGTGATGAGATTTGGCATGAAGGGTAAGTTAACATCGAGATACATTGGACCGTTTGAGATTCTAGAGAGAGTTGGCACTGTTGCATATCGGTTGGATTTGCCTCCGAGTATGTCACAGGTGCATCCAGTATTTCATATCTCGATGTTGAGGAAGTATATCTCAGACCCTTCACACGTGTTGCAACCTGACAGTGTGGAAGTGACTGAAGATTTGACGTTTGTGGAAGAACCTGTGGCGATCGTTGATTTTCAAGTTCGACAGTTGCGATCGAAGCAGATTCCGATGGTCAAGGTTCTATGGCGTAGCGACAGAGTTGAAGAGCATACGTGGGAGACTGAAGCTGAGATGCGAGCTTCTTACCCGTATCACTTTCCTTCTTGATCTTATCTTTTAGAATTCGGGGACGAATTCCTGTAAGGGGGGAAGACTGTAATATCCCGTGTTTTTAAAAATATTTTTACACTGTACCGGGATATGCAGTGTCAATAATTTGTATATATATTATGATATTTTTATGAGTTGATATGTATTTTAAACCTATTTTAATTATTGTATATTATTTTCAGTATTTTACGTAAAATTTTCCCGGGACTTGCATTTTCGGGGAAATTTTCACGTAAACAATGTATTATTAATTATTTTAAATGTATTTACGGACTTGCATGAACTCATACATATTTTTAAATTATTAAATAAAGCCTGTGTGTGTATAATTATTTAATTAGGTTTTATTATTACCCTAATATTTTATTAAGTATTTAATTGTTTTATTGTTATTTAATTAATTTTATTTAGTATAAATTATTAAAATATTAATATTTTATGTGTGTGGTGTATATTTGATGTGTGTAATTTAATATTATTTTAATATATAGTATAAAGTATATATATATATACATATATTTGTCAAAATTACAAAAGAATTGGAAAATTACATATTTGCCCCCGAGTCCTCTTCTTCTTCTCCGATTCTCCCTTCTCCATTTTCGGTCGCTGCCGTGCCGTTCCTTCACCGTGGGTGTGCCGTCTGGTGTGCCACCATCTTCCCCGACCAATTTCGCCACCTGAGGAGGCCGTTTCCGGCGTCGGGAGATCGATTTTGGCCGGAGAAGCCGAAAATCGATCCACCATCGATCACGTCGATTCCGGCCACCGTTTTCGACACCGCCGGTCTCTTTCTTCTCCTTGAGCTCCGGTGAGTGTGATTCTAGCTTTGGTTTGAGCTAAAATGGTCTAGAATTGCTTAGTTTTCGATTTGTCAATTTCGGCCTATTAGGGTTTTTGATTTTTTTGAGCTTCGAATTGGATGATTCATGGAAAATTCCTTCACAAATGTTATTCCTAGTAGCTTAATCTATATGTATGAATTTTTGTAGAATTTTTGGAGGTTTTTTGGATTTTGGGTATTTTTGAATATTTTAATATTATTTTCTAATTTTCGGAAATTAATTATTTAAATTATGAAATTGGAGTTTATGGTTAAATTAGGTGTTGAAATGAATTATAGGAATTTATTTGGAATTTTTATGAATTTCTAAGTATTTATTTTGAATTATTAAAGTTTATGTGATTTTGAGAAAATTAGGTTAAATGTGTTTTAATTTGAAATTAATTGGTTAATTGAGTTTAATTATTAATATTATTGATAAATATGTTGAGAAAATTAATTTTGGATAATTGTATGATTTTTGGTGAATTTTTGAAGTAATTTAAGTATATTTATATATATAGGGGTATTTTGGTAATTTTACCCTAAATTGTCTAAAAATGTAATTTAATTGGTTTTAATATTTATTTAAGGTATAAAAATGATTTCTACAAAATATTTGGTATTTTTAACTAATTAAAACTATTTTTCGTAAATTATTTTCAATTATATATATAATATACGGTTTTTCTAATAAAATGAGTTTTAATCGGTTTTTATAGTGTTTCAAGGTCAATTATGTAATTTTTATTTATAAAAATGTATTTCTGTGATTTAAGGATATTTTTGGTATATCTGGAATCATTCTGTGTTTGTGGACCCCGGTCGGTGGACTGTAGTTTGGAGTTCGACCGTGGGATTTTGATTGTGTTGAGCTTGTATTTCGAAGTGTGTTTCTTTGCAGGGTCGGCTCTACTCTTTTGAGTAGAGAGATGTCCGTTTTACAGGGGAGGTTCTGCCGGATTTTCGATAGAATTCTCGTAAAATGTGATGTCCAGTCGAACCTTAATTCTGTTTTCGTATTTTAATACTCTAGATTGAATTCTAGGATTTCTATTAAGGTTACTCTGATATCGGTTATTTATTTCTTGTTTAGTTGCGCCGAGACCGAGGGCTAGTGGACCAGGCCCGTCGGACCTGTCTCGTGGAGCGCATTAGGTGAGTTACTATACTATATATATATGCTTAGGCTGCATGATTTAGAAATGCATGTTTTATGTTGATTAAATATGCATAAATAATTTGATTATTTCTTAAGTTTACATTAAGTATATTTTTGGTTTATTTTTGGTATATATTAAATTGTATGCATGTTTTGTAAATAAAATATATTTAAAATGTTTTTAAATATATTTCCAGCTTAATTTATAATTTGATTGAATTTATTTGACGTATATATACTCGAAATATACCTGGTTTACTTTTGGTATATTTCCGGTATATATATGGATTATATTGTTATTTCATTTACATTCATGCATCATTTATTTTTATGAATGAATGTTTTACATTATTAATGATGAAGGATATCAATAGAACGTGCTACCTAGTGGGCAGCACTAGGACCGAGTACGTACCGGTACGCCTATAGTATTTAGGCTATATTACTAACTTATTTGTGGATATTGATTTGATTATGATTATTGTTATGTGTGAGATGTGATTTGGGTGTGATTGCTGGAGCTCGGTTAACCAAGTGTCTCGGGGCCAATCACACTGGCAGTTAGACTGCTGGAGCTCGGTTGACTTAGTGTCTCGGGGCCAGTCTACTGTCCAAATGGATTAAGTGGATATATTGGAATAAGTGAGCATGTATGGCCAGAGTGTTGTTTAACACTATTTTCTGAGGTTGCGATATTCTAGGGTTCTATGTAATCCTTCATAAAAGATGATTTTCAGATAAATATATAAAAATGATTTTATTGCATCTGTGTGTAATTGCCTGTATATATACATATTATATATACTGTTGATTGTATGCATTATCACTTAGTGTGTATGTATATATATTATAGTAATTCACTCAGTGAGGTCTGACTCCCCTCCGTTGACTATTTTTCAGGAGAGTCAACTTCCTCAGACCTCAGTAGCAGGTCAATACGCCGGATTTCTTCCGCCCCGGCTTCTTTATGTAAATTGTCTACTTGAGTCTTATTTATTTTATCTAGACACTGCAGTAGTTGTGAATTAAAGTGTTGGATTTCATGTATTTTATTTTAAAGAGATGTATTATATTGAACTGGATTTGTATTAAAGATTATATATATCTATGTGATGAGATTTTGAATTAAATCCAGTTGGTATGGATGATATTATGATATTATGATTTTATTTTCCGTTGCATATTATACTGTTACTGTTATTATGGCATGCTTTATCTTATTTTTAGGCTTGCTACGGGTTCCGGATTCGAAAGAATTCCCGTTCCCTAGCGCCGGTCATGGCCCCTGTTTTGGGTTGTGACAATTATAATAATATATATTCCCACACATATTAAATACACACCACACACATAATTTAATATTTTTAATAATTTATACACTTAAAAAATATTTAATTAATATTAAAACTAAATAATACAAATTAGGGTAATTAATTAAACCCTAATTTAATTCAAATATATATACTTTATTTTAGCACTTGAAAAATATATATATATGAGTTCATGCAAATTTGTGAAATTATTTAAAATATTTAATATTTAATTATTTACGTATTAATTTCCCTGAAAATAAAATTTTACGTAAAGCACTTAAAATAATACAAACAATTAAAATATTGTCACGACCCAAAACAGGGGCCATGACTGGCGCTAGGGAACGGGAATTCTTTCGAATCCGGAACCCGTAGCAAGCCTAAAATAAAATAAAACATACAATAATAATAACAATAACTCTTAATGCAGTGGAAATAAAATCATAAGTATCAAAATAATATTCCACCACAGGATTTAAATCAAATCCATATCTCATATATATAAATAAATCCTTAATACAAGTCCAGTTCAAATATTTAAAATACATATCTCACGACTTTATACAACTACTACAGTGTTTAGATTATAAAAATAAAACTCAAGTGAGCAGTTTACATAAAGAAGCCGGGGCGGAAGAAATCCGGCGTACAGGCTTGCTACTGAGGTCTGAAGGCGATGACTCTCCTGAAAAATGGTCAACAGAGGGGAGTCAGACCTCACTGAGTGAATTACTATAATATATATACATGCATACTAAATGACAATGCACAGTCAACAGTGTATATAATTATATATACAGGCAAATACACACAGATGCAATAAAATTATTTTTTTTATATATTTTGTCTGAAAACCACCGGTTATGAAGGATCAAATAGAACCCTAGAAAATTGCAACCTTAAAGCAGTGTTAGACAACACTCTAGCCATACAGGCTCACTTATTCCAAATATATTCACTTATTCCATTTGGACAGTAGACTGGCCCCGAGACACTAAGTCAACCGAGCTCCAACAGTCTGACTGTTAATGTGATTGGCCCCGAGATACTAGGTCAACCGAGCTCCAGTAATCACACCTCCAAACCATAAGTCACACATCAAATAATCAAATCCAATCAATATCCTCAAACTGGTTAGTAATATATCCTAAATGCTATAGGCGTACCGGTACGTACTCGGTCCTAGTGCTGCCCACTAGTTAGCACGTTCTATTGATATCCTTTATTTTAAATATAAAACATACATTCATAAAAGTAAATGATGCATGAATTTAAATATAATAGCAACAATAACCATATATATACTAGAAATATACCAAAAGTAAACCAGGTATATTTTGAGTATATACACGTCAAAGAAATCCAATATAATTACAAAATAAGCTAGAAATATATTCAAAAATATTTTAAGCATAATTCATTAATAAGACATGCATATAGTTTAAAATATATAGAAAATAAACCAAAGATAAACTAAAAATAACTTAAGTAATAATTAAACCATTATGTATATTTAATCAAAATAAAACATATATTTCTAAAATCATGCACCCTAGAGCATATATATATATATATATATAATAGTAACTCACTTAGTGCGCTCCTCGAGATAGGTTTGATGGGCTTAGTCCACTAGGCCTCGGTCTCGGCGCAACTAAACAAATAATAAATAATAGACATCAGAATAAACCTAACAGAAAATCCTAGAAACTCGATCTAGAATATTAGACACAGAATTAAAAATCAAAATTCGACCGGACATCACGTTTTACGAGAATTCTATCGAAAATCCGACAGAACCTCTCCTGTAAAACGGACATCTCTCTACTCAAAGAGTAGAGCCAGCCCTGCAAAGAAACACACTTTGAATAACAAACATAAAAATACATTCACAACCCCTCGGTCGGACTCCAAACTACAGTCTACCGACCGGGATCCACAATCACAGAATAATTATGGAAATATCAAACATACCCTTATATCATAGAAATACATTTTATAAGTAGAAATTACATAATTAACCCTAAAACACAGTAAAACCGATAAAACTCATTTATTTAGAAAAATCGTATATTATATATATATATAATTGAAAATAATTCATGAAAAATAGTTTTAATTAATTAAAAATACTAAATAATTTGTAGAAATCATTTTTATACCTTAAATAACTATTAAAACCAATTTAATTACATTTTTAGTCAATTTATGGTAAAATTACCAAAATACCCCTATATATAAATATACTAAAATTCATTCAAAAATTCACCAAAAATAGTATAATTGCACAAAATTAATTTTATCAACATATTTATCAATAATATAAACAATTAAACTCAATTAAATAATTAATTTCAATTAAAAACACAATTAACCTAATTTTCCAAAATTACATAAACCTAAATAAATTCAAAATAAATACATAGAAATTCATAAAAATTCCAAATAAATTTCTATAATTCATTTAAACACCTATATTTATTATAAAACACAATTTCATAATTTAAATAATTAATTTTCGAAAATTAGAAAATAATAATAAAATATTCAAAAATACCCAAAAATCAAAATAATTCCCAAAAATTCTACAAAAATTCACACATGTATATTAAGCTAAGGGAAACAAAATTTTGTAAGGGACTTTCTATGAATCAATCAATTCGAAGTTCAAAAAAATCAAGAACCCTAAAATGGCCGAATTAACAAAATTGAAACCTAAGCAAATCAAGAACATTTTAAGTGAAACAAAGCTTGGAATCACACTCATCGGAGCTCAAGGAGAAGAAAGAGACCAGCGGTGTCAAAAATGGTGGCCGGAAACGTCATGAACGACGACAAGAAAGAATTCGGCTTCCCGAGCTTATTTTGACCAAAATTCGAAAGAATAGGGCGCTGTTGGCGGTAAGGAAGGTTGGGGAAGGAGGTGGCACGCTGGGAGGCACACTGACAGCAAGAGAACGGCGTGACAGTGGCCGGATTCGCATGAGGGAGGTGATCGGGAATGAGGGAGGAGGGTGGATGGCAGTTTTGTAAATAATTCAAACTTTATTTTTTTGTTTTAATATTAAATGTATATGTATATATATATATACTTTTACACTATATATTATAATAATATAAAATCACACACATTAAATATACACCACACACATATAATTTAATATTTTTAATAATTTAATACACATAAAAATAATTAAATAATATTAAAACTAATAATAAATAATAAAATATTAGGGTAATTAATTAAACCCTAGTTAAATAAATAAATACACATATATACGTCATTTAGTATTTTAAAAATATATATGAGTTCATGCAAGTATGAAAATCTATTTAAAATAATTAATAATAAATAATTTACGTAAAAATTTCCCCGAAAATAGCATTCTCGGGAAAATTTTACGTAAAGCACTTAAAATAATATGCAATAATTAAAATAAGTTTTAAATACATATTAACTAGTAAAAATATCATAATTATACATAAAATTATTAACACTGCATATCCCGATGCAGTACAAAAATATTTAAAAACATAGGATATTACAGTCTTCCCCCCTTACAAGAATTCGTCCCCGAATTTCAGAAAGAAAATGATCACAAAATCAAGAAGGGAAGAGATGTAATATCCCGTACTTTTTAAAATATTTTTACACTGTACCGGGATATACAGTGTTAATAATTTTTGTATTTATTACGATGATTTTACAGGTTGATAAGTATTTAAAACCTATTTTAATTACTGTGTATTATTTACAGTACTTTACGTAAAATTTTTTCAGGACTTGCATTTTCGGGGAAATTTTCACGTAAATAATTTATTATTAATTATTTTAAACATATGTTCGGACTTGCATGAACTCATACGTATTTTTAAAATACTAAACAAAGTCTATGTGTGTAAATATTTATTTAATTAGGGTTTAATATATTACCCTAATATTTTATTATTTGTTTATTAATTTATTGTTATTTAATTATTTTTTTATTATTAAATTATTAAAATATTAAATTATATGTGTGGGTGTGATTTTTTTTAAATATTTTATTAAAATTATTTTTTATTATTTTTCTTTTTTTTTCTTTTTCTTTTTCTTTTTCTTTTCTTTCTTTTTCTTTTTCTTTTTTTTCTTCTTCTTCCTTTCCCTCCCGAGCGCCCGACCACCCCTCACCACCATCTGTCACGCCGATCACCTACCGTCGGTGTGCCTCCCGGCTTGCCACCATCGTTCCCAGCTATCCCCCGCCGCCAGCAGCTTCCTTCCCCAGCGCTGGCGAGCTATTTTTCCATTTTTGGTCGAAATTCTTCTCCTCGCCGTCGACGACGATTCCGGCCACCATTTTTGACACCGTCGGTCTCTTTCTTCTCCTTGAGCTCCGGTGAGTGTGATTCTAGCTTTGGTTTGAGCTAAAATGGTCTAGAATTGCTTAGGTTTCAAATTTTTCAATTCGGCCATATTAGGGTTTTTGATTTTTTTAAGCTTTGAATTGATTTATTCATGAAAACTCCCTTCACAAATGTTGATCCTAGTAGCTTAATCTACATGTATGAATTTTTGTGGAATTTTTGGAGATTTTTTGGATTTTTGGGTATTTTTGAATATTTAATATTATTTTCTAATTTTCGGAAATTAATTATTTAAATTATGAAATTGTGTTTTATGGTTAAATTAGGTGTTGAAATGAATTATAGGAATTTATTTGGAATTTTTATGAATTTCTAAGTATTTATTTTGAATTATTGAAGTTTATGTAAATTTGGGAAATTAGGGTTAATTATGTTTTTAATTGAATTTAATTGGTTAAATGAGTTTAATTATTAATATTATTGATAAATATGTTGAGAAAATTAATTTTGGATAATTTTATAATTTTTGGTGAATTTTTGAAGTAATTATAGTATATTTATATATATAGGGGTATTTTGGTAATTTTACCTTAAATTGGCTAAAAATGTAATTTAATTGATTTTAATAGTTATTTAAGGTATAAAAATGATTTCTACAAATTATTTAGTATTTTTAACTAATTAAAACTATTTTTCGTGAATTATTTTCAATTATATATATAATATACGATTTTTCTAATAAAATGAGTTTTTATCGGTTTTTACAGTGTTTTAAGGCTAATCATGTAATTTCTACCTATAAAATGTATTTCTATGTTATAAGGGTATTTTTGATATTATCATAATTGTTCTGTATTTGTGGACCCCGGTCGGTAGATTGTAGTCTGGAGTCCGACCAAGGGGTTGTGAATGAGATGTGGTGTTTGTTTTTTGAAGTGTAATTCTTTGCAGGGTCGGCTTTACTCTTTTGAGTAGAGAGATATCCGTTTTATAGGGGAGGTTCTGCCAGATTTGCGGTAGAATTCTCGTAAAACATGATATCCGATCGAACCCTGATATCGATTCTATGTTTAATACTCTAGATCGAATTCTAGGATTTTTATTAGGTTTATTCTAATGTCGATTATTTATTGCTTGTTTAGTTGCGCCAAGACCGAGGGCTAGTGGACCAGGCCCGTCGGACCCGTCTCGTGGAGCGCACTAGGGTGAGTTACTATACTATATATATATGCTTTAGGATGCATGTTTTAGAAAAGTATGCTTTATTTTAATAAAATATGCAAAACTGATTTAAGTATTACTTAGGTTTATTTTTGGTATATTTTCAACTATATGCATGTTGTATAACTAAATTATTCTTAAAAATGCTTTTATGTATATTTTGGTATATTTTAGTTTATTTTGTAATTGTATTGGATTTATTCGACGTATATATATACTCGAAATATACCTGGTTTACTTTTGGTATATTTCTAGTATATATATAGTTTATGTTGATATTTTATTGAACTTCATGCATCATTTATTTTTGTGAATGAATGTTTTATATTAGTAATGATGAAGGATATCAATAGAACGTGCTACCTAGTGGGCAGCACTAGGACCGAGTACGTACCGATACGCCTATAGTATTTAGGCTATATTACTAACTTATTTGTGGATACTGATTGAATGTGATTATTGATATGTGTGAGATATGGTTTGGGTGTGATTGCTGGAGCTCGGTTGACCAAGTGTCTCGGGGCCAATCACACTGGCAGTCAGACTGCTGGAGCTCGGTTGACTTAGTGTCTCGGGGCCAATCTACTGTCTAAATGGATTAAGTGGATATATTTGGATTAAGTGAGCCTGTATGGCTAGAGTGTTGTCTAACACTGTCTGAGGTTTTCGATATCATAGGGTTCTATGTGATCCTTCATAAAAGATGATTTTCAATAAAATATATATAAAATGATTTTATTGCATCTGTGTGAAATTGCCTGTATATATATACATATTATATATATATACTGTTGATTGTATGCATTGTCACTTAGTGTGTATGTATATATATTATAGTAATTCACTCAGTGAGGTCTGACTCCCCTCCGTTGACTAATTTTTCAGGAGAGTCAACATCTTCAAACCTCAGTAGCAGGTCGATACGCCGGATTTCTTCCACCCCGGCTTCTTTGTGTAAACTGCTTACTTGAGTCTTATTTTTATAATCTAGACACTGCAATAGTTGTAAATTAATTGTGGGATTTTTTGTATTTTACTTATGTGAGATATTGTATAATATTTGAAACTGGATTTGTATTCAAAGATATATATATATGAGATGAGATTTGATTTAAATCCAGTTGATGGAAATGTTATTATTATATTTATGATTTTTATTTTCGCTGCATTTGATATTGATATTATTATTATTACATGTTTATTTTATTTTTAGGCTTGCTACGGGTTCCAGATTCGAAAGAATTCCCGTTCCCTAGCGCCGGTCATGGCCCCTGTTTTGGGTCGTGACAAGAGATACGGGTAAGAAGCTCGCATCTCAGCTTCAGTCTCCCACGTATGCCCCTCAACTCTGTTGCTATGCCACAGAACCTTGACCATCGGAATCTTCTTCGAATGCAACTGTCAGACTTGATATTCAACGATCACCATAGGTTCTTCCACAAACATCAAATCTTCACTCACTTCTATACTGTCGGGCTGCAACACGTGTGAAGGGTCTGAGATATACTTCCTTAGCATCGAGATATGAAATACTGGATGCACTTGTGACATACTCGGAGGCAAATCCAACCAATATGCAATAGTGCCAACTCTTTCCAGAATCTTAAACGGTCCGATATATCTCGGTGCTAACTTACCCTTCCCGCCAAATCTCATCACACCCTTCATTGGAGATACCTTCAGAAAAATAAAATCTCCAACCTGAAACTCCACATCTCTGCACCTAGGATCCGTATAGCTCTTCTGCCTACTAATTACGGTCTCTAATCTGCGCTTAATCACGATGACTTTCTCTGCAGCATCCTGAACAATCTCAGGTCCAGTCAAAGCTCTTTCACCAATCTCATCCCAATTCAAAGGGGATCTACACTTCCTTCCATAAAATGCCTCATACGGTGCCATACCAATACTGCTATGGTAGCTGTTATTATATGCAAACTCTACGAGTGGCAAATGATCATCCTAGCTACCTTCCAAATCTAGGACTCACATCCTCAACATATCTTCCAGTGTCTGGATCGTCCTCTTAGATTGACCATCTGTCTGAGGATGAAAAGCAGTACTGAAGTCTAACCTAGTGCCCATCGCTTCCTGTAACTTCTGCCAAAAATGAGACGTAAACACTGAACCTCTGTCTGACACAATGAACACAGGTACTCCGTGAAGGCACACGATATGCTTCACATACAACTTCGCCAATCTAGCTATAGAATAAGTGGCTTTCATAGGCAGGAAATGTGTAGACTTCGTCAACCTGTCTATAATCACCCAGATGGAATCATATCCATCCTTAGAACAAGGTAAACCTACCACAAAATCCATAGCTATCCTTTCCAACTTCCACTCAGGAATAGGAAGAGGCTGAAGCTTCCCAAAAGGCTTCTGATGTTCAACTTTCACTTACTGACATGTCAGACACTTAGCAACATAATTAGCGACATCCTTCTTCAATCCATCCCACCAGTATAACTCTCTGATACTGTGGTACATCTTAGTAACACTCGGATGTATGCTATAAGCTGTAGAATGTGCTTCCTCTAGGATCTCTTCTCTCAAATCATCCACATCAGGAACACACAATCTACCACTGATCCACAACACACCATCATCATCGAGTGTGAAATCAGTGAACTTCCCTGCTCTGACATTCTCTGTAAGCTCTTCTAGAATAGGATCTCAGCTCTAAGCTGCTTTAATCCTATCCCTCAGTACAAATCGTACCTTAAATTGAGCTAGCAGTCCACCTAATCTACTGATCTTCATCATCAGACCTTGATCCACCATCAGATGCAACTCCTGGATCAACGGTCTCCTCTCAACACTGATGTGAGCAAGACTGCCTGAGGACTTTCTACTCAAGGCATCTGCTACCACATTAGCTTCGCCTGGATGATATAAAATCTCACAATCATAATCCTTTAATAATTCCAACCATCTCCTCTACCTCAGATTCAGATCTCTCTGCTGAAAAATGTACTTAAGGCTCTTGTGATCAGTAAATATCTCACAAGTCACCCCGTATAGATAATGTCTCCAAATCTTCAGAGCAAAGATCACTGCAGCCATCTCTAGGTCATGTGTAGGATAGTTCTGCTCATGCTTCTTCAACTGCCTCGAAGCATAGGCTATCACCCTTCCATTCTGCATTAATACACAACCAAGGCCAACTCTAAAGGCATCACAATAAACTGTGAACTTGTCCACACTATTAGGCAAAACTAATACTGGTGTTGTGGTCAATTTCTCCTTCAACAACTGGAAATTATTCTCACAAGCTTCTGACCACTCGAATCTAACATTCTTCTGAGTCAAGCGAGTCATAGGGGCTACAATTCTAGAAAAATCTTGCACAAACCACCTATAATACCCGGCTAAACCTAGAAAACTTTGAATCTCAATAATAGAAGTCGGTCTAAGCCACTCAGACACTACTTCAATCTTCTGTGGATCAACCTGGATACCCTCTTTAGACACTACGTGTCCAAGGAAAGAAACACTCTCCATCCAAAAATCACACTTCAAGAATTTAGCATAAAGCTGATGATCTCTCAATGTCTGCAATACAATCCTCAAGTGATATACATGCTCCTCCATACTCCTTGAATATACCAGTATATCATCAATGAAGACTACCACAAATTGATCCACATATGGTTTGAATACCTTGTTCATCAGGTCCATAAAAGCTTCTGGTGCATTAGTCAAACCAAAATACATCACCAGAAACTCATAATGACCATATCGCGTGCGGAATGCTATTTTAGGAATATCAGCTTCACTAATCCGCAGCTAATGATAACCCGACCTCAAGTCAATCTTAGAAAAGAACTGTGCACCCTGTAGCTAATCAAACAAGTCATCTATCCTCGGGAGAGGATACTTGTTCTTCACTGTGACCTTATTCAGCTCTCTGTAGTCAATGCACAGTCTCAGGGTACCATCCTTCTTCTTCACAAACAGGACTAGTGCACCCCAAGGAGAAACACTGGGTCTGATAAAACCCTTATCCAATAACTCTTGCAACTGCTCCTTCAACTCTTTCAACTCTACAGGAGCCATTCTGTAGGGTGGCATAGATATAGGAGTAGTACCTGGAACCACATTTATACAGAACTCAATCTCTCTATGAGGTGGTAAACCTGGCAACTCCTAAGGAAAAACATTAGGAAAATCATAGGCAACAGGAACATCTGTGAGTGACAACTTCTCCACTAAAGTATCCTTGACTAATGCTAAATATCCCTGACAACCTGTCCTTAGTAACTTCCTAGCCGTAATAGCAGAAATAAGATTCTGAGGTGCTGAACTCCTATCACCCATAAATTTAAAATCTTCTTCATTAGGAATTCTGAACGTCACCTCTTTATTCCAACAATCCACCACGGCATAGTGCTGAGATAACCAGTCCATTCCTAGAATAACATTAAACTCCATCACATCCAACAGAATCAAATCAGCAGATAATTCTCTATCTCCCATGAGAATTGGACAACCAAAAAGAACAATATCGGTGTCCAAGGAATCGCTTAGAGGAGTGGCAAAAAATAAAGGAAAAGCCATCCTCGAAGCTTGCCAACAAGACTTGGAAGCAAAAACAGGAGAAACAAATGAATGCGTGGCACCTGGATCAAATAAAACCCATGCATCCAGGTAACAAATAGAAACAATACCTGCCACGACTGCATTGGATGCCTGAGCATCTTGCTGAGTAAGATGGAAAACTCTGGCCTATCCTCGAACTCCCTACTGACTGGTAGAAGCCTGGCCAACACCTCTAGCACCTCCTCTAGTACCTTTACCATGACTCTGCTGTGGAATAAACTGAGTGGAACTTTGATGCTAGACTGGAGGTAACTAAAATGGCACGGGTGCAGCACTAGCAATCGATTGCTGTGGAAATCGCAAAATATGCAGCTGCTAATACTCGCAGTAAGGACACGATCTGGCAAAATGTCCTGTCTACCCGCATCTGAAGCATGTCAGTGGTGTCAGATAACACGGTCCCTGATGGACTCTACTGCAGGTCTAGCATACACTGGCAGCTGATCCAAAAGTACGACCACTGCTGCTGCTCAAAGCACCTGACCCGAATCTGAACGGTCTACGCTGACCTCCACGGCCATGTCTACTGCTCCGATGCACTTGCTGCTACTGCCTCTGACTCTGCTGAGTCGGACCTC
Source organism: Mallotus nudiflorus (assembly GCA_947683625.1). Lineage (NCBI taxonomy): Eukaryota > Viridiplantae > Streptophyta > Magnoliopsida > Malpighiales > Euphorbiaceae > Mallotus > Mallotus nudiflorus. The sequence goes on along the minus strand of CANTUR010001987.1, from coordinate 51,117 downwards.
ACTGTTGACTACTCAAACTAACATGAAAACTAGAATATGGAGTAGCCTGCAATCCACTCGACTGAACTCCCAGCTAGTAATAATCAGGCATCGCTCCCTGCCTAACTAGTCTCAGCTCAATCTCCTTGGCCAACTCAATCACAGACTCCAGAGTAAGGCCTGTTGTAGGCATACCAGTAAATGCTGAACCCAAACCAGTGACATAGGTAGTGACTGCAAAATACTGGTCTCGCATAAGATCCTTTGCATATCTACCCAGTCGAAGAAACTCTCGGGTGTACTCCTCTACTGATCGATCACCACAAGAAATGATGGTCAGTCAGAGATGATAGCTCATACGGAGAGGCTCTGGACATAATCTCCTTATAAATCACTCTCGAAACTAAGCCTAGGTCATCATCATCATATAGGGCTAGATCATCTGAATAAACCAATCTAGGGCTGGTCCCTCGACAGACAACTCGACGATCATGATCCGCTGATACTCGGTGTGAGCAGTCCGAGTCCTAGTCTCGATCACGTGCAGAAAATCCAACGGATCAGAAGTCCCATCAAATGCAATCCTGCCAACTCTAGCATAGAACAAAGCTACCTCAGGGTTAGACATACCCTGCTGATAGGCAGGCTGAACACGCTGAACAACTGGAGGTACAGGAATATTAAACTCAGGCTCTAAAGGCTCCTCATCCTGTAACTCTCTCTGCCTATAGCGACCTGCCACTCCTTGAGGTCTACCTCTGCCATGACCTCTACATCTAACTGGTTGCTCAGGAGGTAAAACCTCATCCTGAAAAGACTCATCATCCTCGGCCTCAATGACTGGTGGAGCGACATGCGCTCACCTCCTCATTCTGAAAAGATAAATGGAACGATTCAAACAAAATAGACAACGGAATAATAACGCAGAAAACTAAAGCAAGGAATACTTATCAAGACATACTTGAACCTAATTCACTGCAGTAGTTACCAAAAGAAAACACAACTTAAAAACTAGGGCCACAACTCAAACAACTAAGCCCTGACACAAAACTCCGCTCTGATACCAACTTTGTCACGACCCAAAATAGGGGCCATGACCGGTGCTAGGGAACGGGAATTCTTTCAAATCCGGAACCCGTAGCAAGCCTAAAATAAAATAAAACATACAATAATAATAACAATAACTCTTAATGCAGCGGAAATAAAATCATAAGTATCAAAATAATATTCCGCCATGGGATTTAAATCAAATCCATATCTCATATATATAAATACATTCGTTAATACAAGTCCAGTTCAAATATTTAAAGTACATATCTCACGACTTTATACAACTACTACAGTGTCTAGATTATAAAAATAAAACTCAAGTGAGCAGTTTACATAGAGAAGTCGGGGCGAAAGAAATCCGGCGTACAGGCTTGCTACTGAGGTCTGAAGGTGATGACTCTCTTGAAAAATGGTCAACAGAGGGGAGTCAGACCTCACTGAGTGAATTACTATAATATATATACATGCATACTAAATGACAATGCACAATCAACAGTGTATATAATTATATATATAGGCAAATACACACAGATGCAATAAAATTATTTTTTTATATATTTTGTCTGAAAACCACCGGTTATGAAGGATCAAATAGAACCCTAGAAAATTGCAACCTTAAAGCAGTGTTAGACAACACTCTAGCCATACAGGCTCACTTATTCCAAATATATTCACTTATTCCATTTGGACAGTAGACTGGCCCCGAGACACTAAGTCAACCGAGCTCCAGCAGTCTGACTGTTAGTGTGATTGGCCCCGAGACACTAGGTCAATCGAGCTCCAACAATCACACCTCCTAACCATATCTCACACATCAAATAATCAAATCCAATCAATATCCTCAAACTGGTTAGTAATATAGGCGTATCGGTACATACTCGGTCCTAGTGCTGCTCACTAGGTAGCACGTTCTCTTGATATCCTTCATTTTAAATATAAAACATACATTCATAAAAGTAAATGAAGCATGAATTTAAATATAATAGCAACAATAACCATATATATACTAGAAATATACCAAAATTAAACCAGGTATATTTCGAGTATATACACGTTAAAGAAATCTAATATAATTACAAAATAAGCTAGAAATTTATTCAAAAACATTTTAAGCATAATTCATTAATAAGACATGCATATAGTTTAACATATACAGAAAATAAACCAAAGATAAACTAAAAATAACTTAAGTAATAATTAAACCATTATGTATATTTAATCAAAATAAAACATATATTTCTAAAATCATGCACCCTAGAGCATAAGTATATAGAATAGTAACTCACACTTAGTGCGCTTCTCGAGATAGGTCCGATGGGCATGGTCCACTAGGCCTTGGTCTCAGCGCAACTAAACAAACAATAAATAATAGACATCAGAATAAACCTAATAGAAAATCCTAGAAACTCAATCTGGAATATTAGACATAGAATTAAAAATCAGAATTCGACTGGACATCACATTTTACGAGAATTCTACCAAAAATTCGGCAAAACCTCCCCTGTAAAACGGACATCTCTCTACTCAAAGAGTAGAGTCGGCCCTACAAAGAAACACACTTCGAACAACAAACATAGAAACACATCCATAACCCCTCGGTCGGACTCCAAACTACAGTCTACCGACCGGAGTCCACAATCACATAAGAATTATGGAAATACCAAAAATACCCTTATATCATAGAAATACATTTTATAAGTAGAAATTACATAATTAACCCTAAAACACAGTAAAACCGATAAAACTCATTTATTTAGAAAAATCGTATATTATATATATATATAATTGAAAATAATTCATGAAAAATAGTTTTAATTAATTAAAAATACTAAATAATTTGTAGAAATCATTTTTATACCTTAAATAACTATTAAAACCAATTTAATTACATTTTTAGTCAATTTATGGTAAAATTACCAAAATACCCCTATATATATAAATATACTAAGATTCATTCAAAAATTCACCAAAAATAGTATAATTGTAAAAAATTAATTTTCTCAACATATTTATCAATAATATCAACAATTAAACTCAATTAACTAATTAATTTCAATTAAAAACACAATTAACCTAATTTTCCAAAATTACATAAACCTAAATAAATTCAAAATAAATACATAGAAATTCATAAAAATTCTAAATAAATTTCTATAATTCATTTAAACACCTATATTTATCATAAAACACAATTTCATAATTTAAATAATTAATTTTTGAAAATTAGAAAATAATAATAAAATATTCAAAAATACCCAAAAATTCTACAAAACTTCACACATGTAGATTAAGCTAAGGGGAACAACATTTTTTAAGGGACTTTCCATGAATCAATCAATTCAAAGTTCAAAAAAATCAAGAATCCTAAAATGGCTGAATTAACAAAATCGAAACCTAAGTAAATCAAGACCATTTTAAGTGAAACAAAGCTTGGAATCACACTCATCGGAGCTCAAGGAGAAGAAAGAGACCGACGGTGTCAAAAATGGTGGCCAAAAACATCGTGAACGATGGCGAGAAAGAATTCGGCTTCCCGAGCTTATTCTGGCCAAAACTCGACGGAATAGGGCGCTGCTGGCGGCGGGGAAGGTTGGGTTGGAGGCACACCGACGATAAGAGAACGGCGTGACAGTGGCCGGATTCGCGTGAGGGAGGTGATCGGGAATGAGGGAGGAGGGTGGATGGCAGTTTTGTAAATAATTCAAACTTTATTTTTTTGTTTTAATATTAAATGTATATGTATATATATATATATATATATATATATATATATATATAATTTTACACTATATATTATAATAATATAAAATCACACACATTAAATATACACCACACACATATAATTTAATATTTTTAATAATTTAATACACATAAAAATAATTAAATAATATTAAAACTAATAATAAATAATAAAATATTAGGGTAATTAATTAAACCCTAGTTAAATAAATAAATGCAAATATATACGTCATTTAGTATTTTAAAAATATATATGAGTTCATGCAAGTATGGAAATCTATTTAAAATAATTAATAATAAATAATTTACGTAAAAATTTCCCCGAAAATAGCATTCTCGGGAAAATTTTACGTAAAACACTTAAAATAATATGCAATAATTAAAATAAGTTTTAAATATATATTAACTCGTAAAAATATCATAATTATACATAAAATTATTAACACTGCATATCCCGATGTAGTACAAAAATATTTAAAAACACGGGATATTACAAATAAACTTTAAATAAATATCAACTCATAAAATATCAATATTATATACAAAAATTATTAACACTGCATATCCCTGTGCAGTATTAAAATATTTAAAAACACGGGATATTACAAATAAATAACAAACTCATTAAATAATCATGAATATATATAAAAATTATTAACACTGCATATCCCGATGCAGTTTAAAATTATTTAAAAACTTGGGATATTATATCCCAACCCGAGGTGTTGATCGTTGTGTGTTAGAAGTGTGTTTTTCTTGCAGGATCGGCTCTACTTTTTAGTAAAGAGATGTCCGTTTTACAGAGGAGGTTCTGCCAAATTTTTGGTAGAATTCTCATAAAATGTGACATCGTGTCGATTCTAGAAATTCTTTATTTGTTCAAGTTTTGTATTACTAGATCGAGTCTCTTTTAGAAGTATAAGTTAGAAATTTATTCTGATTTATTATTATTATTTATTTTCTAGTTATGTCGAGACTGAGGCCTATCAAACCGTTCCCGTCGAACCAGTCTTGAGGAGCACAAATTTCACGACCCAAAACAGGGGCCATGACCGGCGCTAGGGAACGGGAATTCTTTCGAATCCGGAACCCGTAGCAAGCCTAAAAATAAAATAAATCATGCAATAACAATAACCATATAATATGCAGCGGAAAATAAAAATCATAATATCATCCACATCCACTGGATTTAAATCAAAATCTCATCACATAGATATATATAATCTCTTTAATACAAATCCAGTTTTAACATAATACATCTCTTAAAAATAAAGTACATGAAATCCAATACTTTAATTCACAACTACTGCAGTGTCTAGATAAAATAAATAAGACTCAAGTAGACAATTTACATAAAGAAGCCGGGGCGGAAGAAATCCGGCGTATCGACCTGCTACTGAGGTCTGAGGAAGTTGACTCTCCTGAAAAATAGTCAAAGGAGGGGAGTCAGACCTCACTGAGTGAATTACTATAATATATATACATACACACTAAATGATAATGCATACAATCAACAGTATATATATATCTAATATATATACAGGCAAATACACACAAATGCAGAAAATCATTTTATATGTTTTATTGAAAATCATTTTTATGAAGGATCACATAGAACCCTAGAACATCGCAACCTCAGAAATAGTGTTAAACAACACTCTGGCTATACAGGCTCACTTATTCCAAATATATCCACTTAATCCATTTGGACAGTAGACTGGCCCCGAGACACTAAGTCAACCGAGCTCCAGCAGTCTGACTGCCAGTGTGATTGGCCCCGAGACATTTGGTCAACCGAGCTCCAGCAATCACACCCAAATCACATCTCACACATAACAATAATCATAATCAAATCATTATCCACAAATAAGTTAGTATTATAGCCTAAAGCTATAGGCGTATCGGTACGTACTCGGTCCTAGTGCTGCCCACTAGGTAGCACGTTCTATTGATATCCTTCATCATTAATAATGTAAAACATTCATTCACAAAAATAAATGATGCATGAATGTAAATGAAATAACAATATAATCCATATATATACCGAAAATATACCAAAAGTAAACCAGGTATATTTCGAGTATATATATATCAAATACATTCAATCAAATTATAAATTAAGCTGGAAATATATTTAAAAACATTTTAAATATATTTTATTCACAAAATATGCATATAATTTATTATATACCAAAAATAAACCAAAAATATACTTAATGAAAACTTAAGAAATAATCAAATTATTTATGCATCTTTAATCAATATAAAACATGCATTTCTAAATCATGCATCCTAAGCATATATATATAGTATAGTAACTCACCTAATGCGCTCCACGAGACAGGTCCGACGGGCCTGGTCCACTAGCCCTCGGTCTCGGTGCAACTAAACAAGAAATAAATAACCGATATCAGAGTAACCCTAATAGAAATCCTAAAATTCAATCTAGAGTATTAAACACAGAATCGGAATTTAGGGTTCGACTGGATATCATGTTTTACGAGAATTCTATCAAAAATCCGGCAGAACCTCCCCTGTAAAACGGACATCTCTCTACTCAAAAGAGTAGAGCCGACCCTGCAAAGAAAATACACTTCAAAATACAAGCTCAACACAATCAAAATCCCACGGTCGGACTCCAAACTACAGTCCACCGACCGGGGTCCACAAACACAGAACAATTCCAGATATACCAAAAATATCCTCACAACATAGTAATACATCTCATAGGTAAAAATCACATAATTAACCTTGAAACACTATAAAAACCGATTAAAACTCATTTTATTAGAAAAACTGTATATTATATATAATTGAAAATAATTCACGAAAAATAGTTTTAATTAGTTAAAAATACCAAATATTTTGTAGAAATCATTTTTATACCTTAAATAACTAATAAAACCAATTAAATTACATTTTTAGACAAGTTAGGGTAAAATTACCAAAATACCCCTATATATATAAATATACTTAAATTACTTCAAAAATTCACCAAAAATCATACAATTACCCAAAATTAATTTTCTCAACATATTTATCCATAATATCAATATTTAAACTCAATTAACCAATTAAATTCAAATAAAAACACATTTAACCTAATTTTTCTCAAATTCACATAAACTTCAATAATTCAAAATAAATACTTAGAAATTCATAAAAATTCCAAATAAATTCCTATAATTCATTTCAACACCTAATTCAACCATAAACTCTAATTTCATAATTTAAATAATTAATTTCCGAAAATTAGAAAATAATATTAAAATATTCAAAAATACCCAAAAATCCAAACAATCTCCAAAAATTCTAAAAAAATTCATACATGTAGATTAAGCTACTAGAAACAACATTTGTGAAGGAATTTTCCATGAATCATCCAATTAGAAGCTCAAAAAAATCGAAAACCCTAATAGGACCGAAATAGAAAAATCAAAACCTAAGCAAATCTAAACCATTTTAGCTCAAACCAAAGCTAGAATCACACTCACCGGAGCTCAAGGAGAAGAAAGAGACCGGCGGTGTCAAAAACGGTGGCCGGAGGAGGGAGAAACGGTGAAGGGAAGATTTCGGCCAAAAGAGGAAGAAATGAAGCTGCCGGAGGAGGGAGAAACGGCGAAGGGAAGATTTCGGCCAAAAGAGGAAGAAATGAAGCTGCCGGCGCCGGGAAAAGGGGCTGGAGGCGGCGGAGGAAGGCTGGGAACGGCAGTGGCAAGCCGGGAGGCACACCAACGGTAGGTGGCCGGAGTTGCAGACGGTGAGGGATGGTGGTCGGGCGTCGGGCGCGGGAGAGAAGGGAAGAAGAAGAAGAAAAAGAAAAAGAAAGAAAAAGGAAAGAAAAAGAAAAAGAAAAAGAAAGAAAAAGGAAAAAAAAAAGAAAAAAAAGAAAAAATAAAATAAATTAAAATAATTAAATATTAATAAATAAATAATAATAAAATAATAAATTTTAATAATTTAATAATAAATAAAATAATTAAATAATAATAAATAAATAATAAAATATTAGGGTAATAATAAACCCTAATTAAATAAATATACACACACAGGCTTTATTTAATAATTTAAAAATATGTATGAGTTCATGCAAGTCCGAAAATATATTTAAAATAATTAATATTACATTGTTTACGTGAAAATTTCCCCGAAAATGCAAGTCCCGGGAAAATTTTACATAAAATACTGAAAATAATATACAGTAATTAAAATAGGTTTAAAATACATATCAACTCGTAAAAATATCATAATATATATACAAATTATTGACACTGCATATCCCGGTACAGTGTAAAAATATTTTTAAAAACACGGGATATTACAGTCTCCCCCCTTACAAGAATTCGTCCCCGAATTCTAAAAGATAAGATCAAGAAGGAAAGAGATACGGGTAAGAAGCTCGCATCTCAGCTTCAGTCTCCCACGTATGCTCTTCAACTCTGTCGCTACGCCACAGAACCTTGACCATCGGAATCTGCTTCGATCTCAACTGTCGAACTTGAAAATCTACGATCGCCACAGGTTCTTCCACAAAAGTCAAATCTTCACTCACTTCTACACTATCGGCCTGCAACACGTGTGAAGGGTCTGAGATATACTTCCTCAACATCGAGATATGAAATACTGGATGCACCTGTGACATACTCGGAGGCAAATCCAACCGATATGCAACAGTGCCAACTCTCTCCAGAATCTCAAACGGTCCAATATATCTCGGTGCTAACTTACCCTTCCTGCCAAATCTCATCACACCCTTCATCGGAGATACTTTCAGAAAAACGAAATCTCCAACCTGAAACTCCACATCTCTGCGCCTAGGATCCGCATAACTCTTCTGTCTGCTAACTACGGTCTCTAATCTGCGCTTGATCACGGTGACTTTCTCTGCAGCATCCTGAACCATCTCTGGTCCAGTCAAAGCTCTCTCACCAATCTCATCCCAACTCAACAGGGATCTACACTTCCTTCCATACAACGCCTCGTATAGTGCCATGCCAATACTGCTATGGTAGCTGTTATTATATGCAAACTCAACAAGTGGCAAATGATCATCCCAGCTACCTCCCAAATCCAAGACACACATCCTCAACATATCTTCCAATGTCTGGATCGTCCTCTCAGACTGACCATCTGTCTGAGGATGAAAAGCAGTACTGAAATCCAACCTAGTGCCCATCGCTTCCTGCAACTTCTGCCAAAAACGAGAAGTAAACACCGAACCTCTATCTGACACAATAGACACAGGTACTCCATGAAGGCACACAATATGCTTCACATACAACTTCGCCAATCTAGCAACTGAATATGTGGCTTTCACAGGCAAGAAATGTGCAGACTTCGTCAACCTGTCTATGATCACCCAGATGGAGTCGTATCCATCCTTCGAACGAGGTAAACCGACCATAAAATCCATAGCTATCCTTTCCCACTTCCACTCGGGAATAGGAAGAGGCTGAAGCTTCCCAGAAGGCTTCTGATGTTCGGCTTTCACTTACTGACACGTCAAGCACTTAGCAATATAATCAGCGACATCCTTCTTCAATCCATCCCACCAGTATAGATTTCTGATACTGTGGTACATCTTAGTAACACCTGGATGAACGCTGTAAGCTGTAGAATGTGCTTCCTCTAAAATCTCCTCTCTCAAGTCATCCACATCTGGAACACACAATCTACCACTGATCCACAACACACCATCATCATCGAGTGTGAAATCAGTGAACTTCCCTGCTCTGACATTCTCTGCAAGCTCTTCTAGAATAGGATCTCGGCTCTGAGCTGCTTTAATCCTATCCCTTAGTACAGATCGTACTTAAAACTGAGCTAACAGTCCACCTGATCTACTGATCTTCATCATCAGACCTTGATCCACCAACAAATGCAATTCCTGGATCAATGGTCTCCTCTCAACACCGATGTGAGCAAGACTACCTGAGGACTTCCTACTCAAGGCATCTGCTACAACATTAGCTTTACCCAGATGGTAAAGAATCTCGCAATCATAATCCTTCAACAATTCCAACCATCTCCTCTGCCTCAGATTCAAATCTCTCTGCTGGAAAATGTACTTAAGGCTCTTGTGATCAGTAAATATCTCACAAGTCACCCCGTACAAATAATGTCTCCAAATCTTCAAAGCAAAGATCACTGCAGCCATCTCTAGGTCATGTGTGGGATAGTTCTGCTCATGCTTCTTCAACTGCCTCGAAGCATAGGTTATCACCCTTCCATTCTGCATCAACACACAACCAAGACCAATTCTAGAGGCATCATAGTAAACTGTGAACTTATCCACACTATTAGGCAAAGCTAATACTGGCGCTGTGGTCAACTTCTCCTTCAACAACTGAAAACTGTTCTCACAAGCTTCTGACCACTCGAATCTAACATTCTTCTGAGTCAAGCGAGTCATAGGGGCTGCTATCCTGGAAAAATCCTGCACAAACCGCCTATAATACCTGGCTAAACCCAGAAAACTCCGAATCTCCGTAATAGAAGTAGGTCTAGGCCACTCAGATACTGCCTCAACCTTCTGTGGATCAACCTGAATACCTTCTTTAGACACTACGTGTCCAAGGAAAGAAACACTCTCCATCCAAAAATCACACTTCGAGAATTTAGCATAAAGCTGATGATAACCTGACCTTAAGTTAACCTTAGAAAAGAACTGTGCACCCTATAGTTGATCAAACAAATCATCTATCCTCGGGAGAGGATACTTATTCTTCATTGTCACCTTATTCAGCTCTCTGTAGTCAATGCACAGTCTCAGGGTACCATCCTTCTTCTTCACAAACAAGACTGGTGCACCCCAAGGGGAAACACTAGGTCTAATAAAACCCTTATCCAACAACTCTTGCAACTGCTCCTTTAACTCTCTCAACTCTGCAGGAGCCATACGATAGGGTGGCATAGATATAGGAGTAGTACCTGGAACCACATCAATACAGAACTCAATCTCTCTATGAGGTGGTAAACCTGGCAACTCCTCGGGAAAAACATCAGGAAACTCACAAGCAACAGGAACATCTGTGAGTGACAACTTCTCCACTGACGTATCCCTAACCAATGCCAAAAACCCCTGACAACCTTTCCTCAACAACTTCCTAGCTGAAATAGCAGAAATAAGATTCTGAGGTGCTGAACTCCTATCACCAACAAACTTAAAATCTTCTTCACCAGGAATTCTGAAAGTCACCTCCTTATTCCTACAATCTACCATGACATAGTGCTGAGATAGCCAATCCATTCCCAAAATAACATCAAACTCCATCACATCCAACAAAATCAAATCAGCGGGTAATTCTCTATCTCCCACGAGAACTGGACAACCAGAAAGAACAATATCGGCGTCCAAAGAATCGCTCAGAGGAGTGGCAACAGAAAAGGGAAAAGCCATCCTCGAAGCTTGCCAACAAGATTTAGAAGCAAAAATGGGAGAAACAAAGGAATGCGTTGCACCCGGATCAAACAAAACCCATGCATCCAGGTAACAAACAGAAAGAATACCTGCCACGACTGCATTAGATGCCTGAGCATCCTGCTGAGTCAGATGAAAAACTCTGGCCTGACCTTGACCTCCCTGCTGACTGGTAGAAGCCTGGCCAACACCTCTGGCACCTCCTCTAGTACCTCTACCATGACTCTGCTGTGGAACAAACTGAGTGAAACTCTGATGCTGGGCTGGTGGTAACTGAAATGGCATGGGTGCTGCACTAGCAATCGACTGCTGTGGGAATCGCGGAATCTGCTACTGCTGATACCCAGAATAAGGACACGATCTGGCAAAATGTCCTGTCTGCCCACATCTGAAGCATGTCAGTAGTGTCAGATAACACGGTCCCTGATGGGCTCTACCACAAGTCTGACAAACGTTGGTCGCTGATCCAGAACTACGACCACTGCTGCTGCTCGAAGCACCTGACCCAAATCTGAACGATCTACACTGACCTCCACGGCCATGTCTACTGCTCCGATGCACTCGCTGCTGCTGTCTCTGACTCTGCTGAGTCGAACCTCGCTGCTGACTACTCGAACCAACATGAAAACTCGAATATGGAGTAGCCTGCGATCCACTCGACTGAACTCCTAACTGGTAATAATCAGGCATCGCTCCCTGCCTAACTAACCTCAGCTCAATCTCCTTAGCTAGCTCAATCACAGACTCGAGAGTAAGACCTGCTGTAGGCATACCAGCAAAAGCTGAACCCAAACCAGTAATGTACGTAGTAACAACGAAATACTGATCTCGCATCAGATCCTCGGCATATCTACCCAGACGAAGAAACTCTCGGGTATACTCCTCTACAGATCGATCTCCACGAGAAATACTGGTCAACCGAAGACGATAACTCAAACGAAGAGGCTCTGGACAAAATCTCCTCATGAATCTCTCTCGAAACTGAGCCCATGTCATCGTCATCATAAAGGGCTGGATCATCTGAATGAACCAATCCAAGGCTGGTCCCTCAACAGACAACTCGACGATCATGATCCTCTGGTACTCGGTATGAGCAGTCCGAGTCCTAGTCTCAATCGCATGCAGAAAATCTAAAGGATCAGAAGTACCATCAAAAGCAATCCTGCCAACTCGGGCATAGAACAAAGCTGCCTCAGGGTCAGACATACCCTACTGATAGGCAAGCTGAACTGTAATATCCTGTGTTTTTAAAATATTTTTACACTGTACCGGGATATGCAGAGTTAATGATTTCTGTATTTTATATGATATTTTTACGAGTTGATATGTATTTTAGACCTATTTTAATTACTGTGTTTTATATACAGTGTTTTACGTAAAATTTTCCCGGGACTTGCATTTTCGGGGAAATTTTCACGTAAACAATTTATTATTAATTATTTTAGATGTATTTACGGACTTGCATGAACTCATACATATTTTTAAATTATTAAATAAAGTCGGTGTGTGTATATTTATTTAATTAGGGTTTATTATTTCCCTAATATTTTATTAAGTATTTAATTGTTTAAATTGTTATTTAATTAATTATATTTAGTATAAATTATTAAAATATTAATATTTTTATGTGTGTGGTGTATATTTGATGTGTGTAATTTAATATTATTTTAATATATAGTATAAAGTATATATATATACATATATACATCAAAATCAAAAATTTTTGAAAAATTACCAAACTGCCCCCGAGCTTCCTTCTTCTTCTTCTTCTTCTCCTTCCCGCGCCCGACGACCACCACCCACCTCCACCGTCTGCAACTGCCGTTCCTTCACCGTCGGTGTGCCTCTCGGCTTGCCACCGTCGCCTCCAGCCGTTTCCCGCCGCCAGCAGCTCCCTTCCCCAACGCCGGCGAGCTAGTTTTCCATTTTTGGCCGAAACTTGATCCTTCGCCGTTTCTCCCTCTTTCGACCACCGTTTTCGACACCTCCGGTCTCTTTCTTCTCCTTGAGCTCCGGTGAGTGTGATTCTAGCTTTGGTTTGAGCTAAAATGGTCTAGAATTGCTTAGTTTTCGATTTGTAAATTTCGACCTATTAGGGTTTTCGATTTTTTTGAGCTTCGAATTGGATGATTCATGGAAACTTCCTTCACAAATGTTGTTCAATAGCTTAATCTTCATGTATGAATTTTTGTAGAATTTTTGGAGATTGTTTGGATTTTTGGGTATTTTTGAATATTTTAATATTATTTTCTAATTTTCGGAAATTAATTATTTAAATTATGAAATTGGAGTTTATGGTTAAATTGGGTGTTGAAATGAATTATAGGAATTTATTTGGAATTTTTATGAATTTCTAAGTATTTATTTTTAATTATTGAAGTTTATGTAATTTTGGAAAAATTAGGTTAAATGTGTTTTTAATGGAAATTAATTGGTTAATTGAGTTTAAATATTGATATTATTGATAAATATGTTGAGAAAATTAATTTTAGATAATTGTATGATTTTTGGTGAATTTTTGAAGTAATTTAGGTATATTTATATATATAAGGATATTTTGGTAATTTTACCCTAAATTGTCTAAAAATGTAATTTAATTGGTTTTAATATTTATTTAAGGTATAAAAATGATTTCTACAAATTATTTAGTATTTTTAACTAATTAAAACTATTTTTCGTAAATTATTTTCAATTATATATATAATATACGGTTTTTCTAATAAAATGAGTTTTAATCGATTTTTATAGTGTTTCAAGGTCAATTATGTAATTTTTATTTATAAAATGTATTTCTGTGATTTAAAGATATTTTTGTTATATCTGGAATCATTCTGTGTTTGTGGACCCCGGTCGGTGGACTGTAGTTTGGAGTCCGACCGTGGGATTTTGATTGTGTTGAGCTTGTATTTCGAAGTGTGTTTCTTTGCAGGGTCGGCTCTACTCTTTTGAGTAGAGAGATGTCCGTTTTACAGGGGAGGTTCTGCCGAATTTTCGGTAGAATTCTCGTAAAACGTGATATCCAGTCGAACCCTAATTTTCGATTCTGTGTTAAATACTCTAGATTGAATTCTAGGATTTCTGTTAGGTTTATTCTAATGTCGATTATTTATTGCTTGTTTAGTTGCGCCGAGACCGAGGGCTAGTGGACCAGGCCCGTCGGACCTGTCTCGTGGAGCGCATTAGGTGAGTTACTATATTATATATATATGCTTAGGATGCATGATTTAGAAAATGCATGTTTTATTTTGACTGAATATGCATAAATAATGTGATTTATATTCAAGTATATTTTTGGTATATTTTTGGTATATAATAAATTATATACATGTTTTATTAATAAAATATATTTAAAATGTTTTTAAATATATTTTTAGTTTAATTCATGATTTGATTGGATTTATTTGACATATATATACTCAAAATATACCTGGTTTATGTTTGGTATATTTCCGGTATATATATGGTTTATATTGTTATTTCATTTATATTCATGCATCATTTATTTTTGTGAATGAATGTTTTATATTTAAGAATGAAGGATATCAATAGAACGTGCTACCTAGTGGGCAGCACTAGGACCGAGTACGTACCGGTACGCCTATAGCTTTAGGCTATATTACTAACTATTTGTGGATATTGATTTGGTTATGATTATTGATATGTGAGATGTGGTTTGGGTGTGATTGCTGGAGCTCGGTTGACCAAGTGTCTCGGGGCCAATCACACTAGCAGTTAGACTGCTGGAGCTCGGTTGACTTAGTGTCTCGGGGCCAGTCTACTGTCCAAATGGATTAAGTGGATATATTTGGAATAAGTGAGCCTGTATGGCTAGAGTGTTGTTTAACACTATTTTCTGAGGTTGCGATATTCTAGGGTTCTATGTGATCCTTCATAAATTGGGATTTTTCAGTAAAATATATAAAAATGATTTTTCTGCATTTATGTGTATTTGCCTGTATATATATTAGATATATATATACTGTTGACTGTATGCATTATCACTTAGTGTGTATGTATATATATTATAGTAATTCACTCAGTGAGGTCTGACTCCCCTCCGTTGACTATTTTTCAGGAGAGTCAACTTCCTCAGACCTCAGTAGCAGGTCGATACGCCGGATTTCTTCCGCCCCGGCTTCTTTATGTAAATTGTCTACTTGAGTCTTATTTATTTTATTTAGACACTGCAGTAGTTGTAAATTACAGTATTGGATTTCATGTATTTTGTTTTAAAGGAGATATATTATGTTGAAACTGGATTGTATTAAAGAGATTTTATGTATGAGATGAGATTTTTATTTATATCCAGTTGATATGGATAATATTATGATATTATGATTTTTATTTCCGCTGCATATTATATTTTTATTGTTATTATGGCATGCTTTATTTTATTTTTAGGCTTGCTACGGGTTCCGGATTCGAAAGAATTCCCGTTCCCTAGCGCCGGTCATGACTCCTGTTTTGGGTCGTGACAAAGTTGGTATCAGAGCGAAGTTCGTATCAGAGTGGAGTTCTGTGTCAGGGCTTAGTTATGTGAGTTGTGGCCCTAGTTTTAAAGTTGTGTTTTCTGTTGGACTACTGCAGTGTATTAGGTTCGAGTATGTCTTGATGAGTATTCCTTGCTGTAGTTTTCAGCATTATTCCTCCGTTGTCTGTTTTGTCTGAATCTTTCCGTTTGTCTTTTCAGAATGAGGAGGCGAGCGCGTGTCGCTCCACCGGTCGTTGAGGCCGAGGATGATGAGTCTTTTCAGGATGAGGTTTTACCTCCTGAGCCGCCAGTTAGACGTAGAGGTCGTGGCAGGGGTAGACCTCGAGGAGCGGCAGGTCGCCGTAGGCAGAGAGAGTTACAGGATGAGGAGCCTGTTGAGCCTGAGTTTGATGTTCCTGTTCCTCCAGTTGTTCAGCCTGTTCAGCCTGCCTATCAGCAGGGTATGTCTAACCCTGAGGCAGCTTTGTTCTATGCCCGAGTTGGCAGGATTGCTTTTGATGGTACTTCTGATCCTTTAGATTTTCTGCATGCGATTGAGACTAGGACTCGGACTGCTCATACCGAGTACCAGCGGATCATGATTGTTGAGTTGTCTGTTGAGGGACCAGCTCTAGATTGGTTCATTCAGATGATCCAGCCCTTTATGATGACGATGACATGGGCTCAGTTTCGAGAGCGATTCATGAGGAGATTTTATCCAGAGCCTCTTCGTTTGAGCTATCGTCTTCGTCTGACCAGTATTTCTCGTGGAGATCGATCTGTAGAGGAGTATACCCGAGAGTTTCTTCGTCTGGGTAGATATGCTGAGGATCTGATGCGAGATCAGTATTTCGCGGTTACTACATATGTTACTGGTTTGGGTTCAGCTTTTGCTGGTATGCCCACAGCAGGTCTTACTCTGGAGTCCGTCATTGAGCTAGCTAAGGAGATTGAGCTGAGGTTAGTTAGGCAGGGAGCGATGCCTGATTATTACCAGTTAGGAGTTCAGTCGAGTGGATTGCAGGCTACTCCATATTCGAGTTTTCATGTTGGTTCGAGTAGTCAGCAGCGAGGTTCGACTCAGCAGAGTCAGAGACAGCAGCAGCGAGTGCATCGGAGCAGTAGACATGGCCGTGGAGGTCAGCGTAGATCGTTCAGATTTGGATCAGGTGCTTCGAGCAGCAGCAGTGGTCGTAGTTCTGGATCAGCGGCCAGTGTTTGTCAGACTTGTGGTAGAGTCCATCAGGGACCGTGTTATCTGACACCACTGACATGTTTCAGATGTGGATAGACAGGACATTTTGCCAGATCGTGTCCTTATTTCGGGTATCAGCAGCAGCAGATTCCGCGATTCCCACAGCAGTCGATTGCTAGTGCAGCACCCGTGCCATTTCAGTTGCCACCAGCCCAGCATCAAAGTTCTACTCAGTTTGTTCCACAGCAGAGTCGTGGTAGAGGTACTAGAGGAGGTGCTAGAGGTGTTGGCCAGGCTTCTACCAGTCAGCAGGGAGGTCGAGGTCAGGCCAGAGTTTTCCATCTGACTCAGCAGGATGCTCAGGCATCTAATGCAGTCGTGGCAGGTATTCTTTCTGTTTGTTACCTGGATGCTTTGGTTTTGTTTGATCCGGGTGCCACGCATTCGTTTGTTTCTCCCATTTTTGCTTCTAAATCTTGTTGGCAAGCTTCGAGGATGGCTTTTCCTTTGTCTGTTGCCACTCCTCTGAGTGATTCTTTAGACGCCGATATTGTTCTTTCTGGTTGTCCAGTTCTCGTGGGAGATAGAGAATTATCCGCTGATTTGATTTTGTTGGATGTGATGGAGTTTGATGTTATTTTGGGAATGGATTGGTTATCTCAGCACTATGCCGTGGTAGATTGCAGGAATAAGGAGGTGACTTTCAGAATTCCTGGTGAAGAAGAATTTAAGTTTGTTGGTGATAGGAGTTCAGCACCTCAGAATCTTATTTCTGCTAGGAAGTTGTTGAAGAAAGGTTGTCAGGGGTTTTTGGCATTGGTTAGGGATACGTCAGTGGAGAAGTTGTCACTCACAGATGTTCCTGTTGCTTGTGAGTTTCCTGATGTTTTTCCTGAGGAGTTGCCAGGTTTACCACCTCATAGAGAGATTGAGTTCTGTATTGATGTGGTACCAGGTACTACTCCTATATCTATGCCACCCTATCGTATGGCTCCTGCAGAGTTGAGAGAGTTAAAGGAGCAATTGCAAGAGTTGTTGGATAAAGGTTTTATCAGACCTAGTGTTTCTCCTTGGGGTGCACCAGTCCTGTTTGTGAAGAAGAAGGATGGTACCCTGAGACTGTGCATTGACTACAGAGAGTTGAATAAGGTGACAGTGAAGAACAAGTATCCTCTCCCGAGGATTGATGATTTATTTGATCAGCTACAAGGTGCACAGTTCTTTTCTAAGGTCGACTTGAGGTCAGGTTATCATCAGCTGCGGATTAGTGAAGCTGATATTCCTAAGACAGCATTCCGCACTCGATATGGTCATTATGAGTTTCTGGTGATGTCTTTTGGTTTGACTAATGCACCAGCAGCTTTTATGGACCTGATGAACAGAGTATTCCGACCGTATGTGGATCAGTTTGTAGTAGTCTTCATTGATGATATACTGGTATATTCGAGGAGTATGGAAGAGCACGTATATCATTTGAGGATTGTACTACAGACACTGAGAGATCATCAGCTTTATGCTAAATTCTCGAAGTGTGATTTCTGGATGGAGAGTGTTTCTTTTCTTGGACACGTAGTGTCTAAAGAAGGTATTCAGGTTGATCCACAGAAGGTTGAGGCAGTATCTGAATGGCTTAGACCTACTTCTGTTACGGAGATTCGGAGTTTTCTGGGTTTAGCCGGGTATTATAGGTGGTTTGTGCAGGATTTTTCCAGGATAGCAGCCCCTATGACTCGCTTGACTCAGAAGAATGTTAGATTCGAGTGGTCAGAAGCTTGTGAGAATAGTTTTCAGTTGTTGAAGGAGAAGTTGACCACAGCGCCAGTATTAGCTTTGCCTAATAGTGTGGATAAGTTCACAGTTTACTGTGATGCCTCTAGAATTGGTCTTGGTTGTGTGTTGATGCAGAATGGAAGGGTGATAGCCTATGCTTCGAGGCAGTTGAAGAAGCATGAGCAGAACTATCCCAAACATGATCTGGAGATGGCTGCAGTGATCTTTGCTTTGAAGATTTGGAGACATTATCTGTACGGGGTGATTTGTGAGATATTTACTGATCACAAGAGCCTTAAGTACATTTTTCAGCAGCGAGATTTGAATCTGAGGCAGAGACAATGGTTGGAACTGTTGAAGGATTGATTGCGAGATTCTTTACCATCCGGGTAAAGCTAATGTGGTAGCAGATGCCTTGAGTAGGAAGTCCTCAGGTAGTCTTGCTCACATCGGTGTTGAGAGGAGGCCATTGATCCAGGATTTGCATCTGATGGTGGATCAAGGTCTGATGATGAAGATCAGTAGATCAGGTGGACTGTTAGCTCAGTTTAAAGTACGATCTGTACTGAGGGATAGGATTAAAGCAGCTCAGAGCCGAGATCCTATTCTAGAAGAGCTTGCAGAGAATGTTCGAGCAGGGAAGTTCACTGATTTCACACTCGATAATGATGGTGTGTTGTGGATCAGTGGTAGATTGTGTGTTCCAGATGTGGATGACTTGAGAGAGGAGATTTTAAAGGAAGCACATTCTACAGCCTACAGCGTTCATCCAGGTGTTACTAAGATGTACCACAGTATCAGAGATTTATACTGGTGGGATGGATTGAAGAAGGATGTTGCTGATTATGTTGCTAAGTGCTTGACGTGTCAGCAAGTGAAAACCGAACATCAGAAGCCTTCTGGGAAGCTTCAGCCTCTTCCTATTCCCGAGTGGAAGTGGGAAAGGATAGCTATGGATTTTGTGGTCGGTTTACCTCGTTCGAAGGATGGATATGATTCCATCTGGGTGATTGTAGACAGATTGACGAAGTCTGCACATTTCTTGCCTGTGAAAGCCACATATTCAGTTGCTAGATTGGCGAAGTTGTATGTGAAGCATATTGTGTGCCTTCATGGAGTACCTGTGTCCATTGTGTCAGACAGAGGTTCGGTGTTTACTTCTCGTTTTTGGCAGAAGTTGCAAGAAGCGATGGGCACTAGGTTGGATTTCAGTACTGCTTTTCATCCTTAGACAGATGGTCAGTCTGAGAGGATGATCCAGACACTAGAAGATATGTTGAGGATGTGTGTCTTGGATTTGGGAGGTAGCTGGGATGATCATTTGTCGCTTGTTGAGTTTGCATATAATAACAGCTACCATAGCAGTATTGGCATGGCACCATACGAGGCGTTGTATGGAAGGAAGTGTAGATCCCCATTGAGTTGGGATGAGATTGGCGAGAGAGCTTTGACTGGACCAGAGATGGTTCAGGATGCTGTAGAGAAAGTCGCCGTGATCAAGCGTAGATTAGAGACCGCAGTTAGTAGACAGAAGAGTTATGCGGATCCTAGGCGCAGAGATGTGGAGTTTCAGGTTGGAGATTTCATTTTTCTGAAAGTATCTCCGATGAAGGGTGTGATGAGATTTGGCAGGAAGGGTAAGTTAGCACCGAGATATATTGGACCGTTTGAGATTCTGGAGAGAGTTGGCACTGTTGCATATCGGTTGGATTTGCCTCCGAGTATGTCACAGGTGCATCCAGTATTTCATATCTCGATGTTGAGGAAGTATATCTCAGACCCTTCACACGTGTTGCAACCTGACAGTGTGGAAGTGAGTGAAGATTTGACGTTTATGGAAGAACCTGTGGCGATCATTGATTTTCAAGTTCGACAGTTGCGATCGAAGCAGATTCCGATGGTCAAAGTTCTGTGGCGTAGCGACAGAGTTGAAGAGCATACGTGGGAGACTGAAGCTGAGATGCGAGCTTCTTACCCGTATCTCTTTCCTTCTTGATCTTATCTTTTAGAATTCGGGGACGAATTCTTGTAAGGGGGGGAGACTGTAATATCCCGTGTTTTTAAAATATTTTTACACTGTACCGGGATATGCAGAGTTAATGATTTCTGTATTTTATATGATATTTTTACGAGTTGATATGTATTTTAGACCTATTTTAATTACTGTGTTTTATATACAGTGTTTTACGTAAAATTTTCCCGGGACTTGCATTTTCGGGGAAATTTTCACGTAAACAATTTATTATTAATTATTTTAGATGTATTTACGGACTTGCATGAACTCATACATATTTTTAAATTATTAAATAAAGTCGGTGTGTGTATATTTATTTAATTAGGGTTTATTATTTCCCTAATATTTTATTAAGTATTTAATTGTTTAAATTGTTATTTAATTAATTATATTTAGTATAAATTATTAAAATATTAATATTTTTATGTGTGTGGTGTATATTTGATGTGTGTAATTTAATATTATTTTAATATATAGTATAAAGTATATATATATACATATATACATCAAAATCAAAAATTTTTGAAAAATTACCAAACTGCCCCCGAGCTTCCTTCTTCTTCTTCTTCTTCTCCTTCCCGCGCCCGACGACCACCACCCACCTCCACCGTCTGCAACTGCCGTTCCTTCACCGTCGGTGTGCCTCTCGGCTTGCCACCATCGCCTCCAGCCGTTTCCCGCCGCCAGCAGCTCCCTTCCCCGGCGCCGGCGAGCTAGTTTTCCATTTTTGGCCGAAACTTGATCCTTCGCCGTTTCTCCCTCTTTCGGCCACCATTTTCGACACCGCCGGTCTCTTTCTTCTCCTTGAGCTCCGGTGAGTGTGATTCTAGCTTTGGTTTGAGCTAAAATGGTCTAGAATTGCTTAGTTTTCGATTTGTAAATTTCGGCCTATTAGGGTTTTCGATTTTTTTGAGCTTCGAATTGGATGATTCATGGAAACTTCCTTCACAAATGTTGTTCCTAGTAGCTTAATCTTCATGTATGAATTTTTGTAGAATTTTTGGAGATTGTTTGGATTTTTGGGTATTTTTGAATATTTTAATATTATTTTCTAATTTTCGGAAATTAATTATTTAAATTATGAAATTGGAGTTTATGGTTAAATTGGGTGTTGAAATGAATTATAGGAATTTATTTGGAATTTTTATGAATTTCTAAGTATTTATTTTTAATTATTGAAGTTTATGTAATTTTGGAAAAATTAGGTTAAATGTGTTTTTAATGGAAATTAATTGGTTAATTGAGTTTAAATATTGATATTATTGATAAATATGTTGAGAAAATTAATTTTAGATAATTGTATGATTTTTGGTGAATTTTTGAAGTAATTTAGGTATATTTATATATATAAGGATATTTTGGTAATTTTACCCTAAATTGTCTAAAAATGTAATTTAATTGGTTTTAATATTTATTTAAGGTATAAAAATGATTTCTACAAATTATTTAGTATTTTTAACTAATTAAAACTATTTTTCGTAAATTATTTTCAATTATATATATAATATACGGTTTTTCTAATAAAATGAGTTTTAATCGATTTTTATAGTGTTTCAAGGTCAATTATGTAATTTTTATTTATAAAATGTATTTCTGTGATTTAAAGATATTTTTGTTATATCTGGAATCATTCTGTGTTTGTGGACCCCGGTCGGTGGACTGTAGTTTGGAGTCCGACCGTGGGATTTTGATTGTGTTGAGCTTGTATTTCGAAGTGTGTTTCTTTGCAGGGTCGGCTCTACTCTTTTGAGTAGAGAGATGTCCGTTTTACAGGGGAGGTTCTGCCGAATTTTCGGTAGAATTCTCGTAAAACGTGATATCCAGTCGAACCCTAATTTTTGATTCTGTGTTAAATACTCTAGATTGAATTCTAGGATTTCTGTTAGGTTTATTCTAATGTCGATTATTTATTGCTTGTTTAGTTGCGCCGAGACCGAGGGCTAGTGGACCAGGCCCGTCGGACCTGTCTCGTGGAGCGCATTAGGTGAGTTACTATATTATATATATATGCTTAGGATGCATGATTTAGAAAATGCATGTTTTATTTTGACTGAATATGCATAAATAATGTGATTTATATTCAAGTATATTTTTGGTATATTTTTGGTATATAATAAATTATATACATGTTTTATTAATAAAATATATTTAAAATGTTTTTAAATATATTTTTAGTTTAATTCATGATTTGATTGGATTTATTTGACATATATATACTCAAAATATACCTGGTTTATGTTTGGTATATTTCCGGTATATATATGGTTTATATTGTTATTTCATTTATATTCATGCATCATTTATTTTTGTGAATGAATGTTTTATATTTAAGAATGAAGGATATCAATAGAACGTGCTACCTAGTGGGCAGCACTAGGACCGAGTACGTACCGGTACGCCTATAGCTTTAGGCTATATTACTAACTATTTGTGGATATTGATTTGGTTATGATTATTGATATGTGAGATGTGGTTTGGGTGTGATTGCTGGAGCTCGGTTGACCAAGTGTCTCGGGGCCAATCACACTAGCAGTTAGACTGCTGGAGCTCGGTTGACTTAGTGTCTCGGGGCCAGTCTACTGTCCAAATGGATTAAGTGGATATATTTGGAATAAGTGAGCCTGTATGGCTAGAGTGTTGTTTAACACTATTTTCTGAGGTTGCGATATTCTAGGGTTCTATGTGATCCTTCATAAATTGGGATTTTTCAGTAAAATATATAAAAATGATTTTTCTGCATTTATGTGTATTTGCCTGTATATATATTAGATATATATATACTGTTGACTGTATGCATTATCACTTAGTGTGTATGTATATATATTATAGTAATTCACTCAGTGAGGTCTGACTCCCCTCCGTTGACTATTTTTCAGGAGAGTCAACTTCCTCAGACCTCAGTAGCAGGTCGATACGCCGGATTTCTTCCGCCCCGGCTTCTTTATGTAAATTGTCTACTTGAGTCTTATTATTTATATTAGACACTGCAGTAGTTGTAAATTACAGTATTGGATTTCATGTATTTGTTTTAAAGGAGATATATTATGTTGAAACTGGATTGTATTAAAGAGATTTTATGTATGAGATGAGATTTTTATTTATATCCAGTTGATATGGATAATATTATGATATTATGATTTTTATTTCCGCTGCATATTATATTTTTATTGTTATTATGGCATGCTTTATTTTATTTTTAGGCTTGCTACGGGTTCCGGATTCGAAAGAATTCCGTTCCCTAGCGCCGGTCATGACTCCTGTTTTGGGTCGTGACAAAGTTGGTATCAGAGCGAAGTTCGTATCAGAGTGGAGTTCTGTGTCAGGGCTTAGTTATGTGAGTTGTGGCCCTAGTTTTAAAGTTGTGTTTTCGTTGGACTACTGCAGTGTATTAGGTTCGAGTATGTCTTGATGAGTATTCCTTGCTGTAGTTTTCAGCATTATTCCTCCGTTGTCTGTTTTGTCTGAATCTTTCCGTTTGTCTTTTCAGAATGAGGAGGCGAGCGCGTGTCGCTCCACCGGTCGTTGAGGCCGAGGATGATGAGTCTTTTCAGGATGAGGTTTTACCTCCTGAGCCGCCAGTTAGACGTAGAGGTCGTGGCAGGGGTAGACCTCGAGGAGCGGCAGGTCGTCGTAGGCAGAGAGAGTTACAGGATGAGGAGCCTGTTGAGCCTGAGTTTGATGTTCCTGTTCCTCCAGTTGTTCAGCCTGTTCAGCCTGCCTATCAGCAGGGTATGTCTAACCCTGAGGCAGCTTTGTTCTATGCCCGAGTTGGCAGGATTGCTTTGATGGTACTTCTGATCCTTTAGATTTCTGCATGCGATTGAGACTAGGACTCGGACTGCTCATACCGAGTACCAGCGGATCATGATTGTTGAGTTGTCTGTTGAGGGACCAGCTCTAGATTGGTTCATTCAGATGATCCAGCCCTTTATGATGACGATGACATGGGCTCAGTTTCGAGAGCGATTCATGAGGAGATTTTATCCAGAGCCTCTTCGTTTGAGCTATCGTCTTCGTCTGACCAGTATTTCTCGTGGAGATCGATCTGTAGAGGAGTATACCCGAGAGTTTCTTCGTCTGGGTAGATATGCTGAGGATCTGATGCGAGATCAGTATTTCGCGGTTACTACATATGTTACTGGTTTGGGTTCAGCTTTTGCTGGTATGCCCACAGCAGGTCTTACTCTGGAGTCCGTCATTGAGCTAGCTAAGGAGATTGAGCTGAGGTTAGTTAGGCAGGGAGCGATGCCTGATTATTACCAGCTAGGAGTTCAGTCGAGTGGATTGCAGGCTACTCCATATTCGAGTTTTCATGTTGGTTCGAGTAGTCAGCAGCGAGGTTCGACTCAGCAGAGTCAGAGACAGCAGCAGCGAGTGCATCGGAGCAGTAGACATGGCCGTGGAGGTCAGCGTAGATCGTTCAGATTTGGATCAGGTGCTTCGAGCAGTAGCAGTGGTCGTAGTTCTGGATCAGCGGCCAGTGTTTGTCAGACTTGTGGTAGAGTCCATCAGGGACCGTGTTATCTGACACCACTGACATGTTTCAGATGTGGATAGACAGGACATTTTGCCAGATCGTGTCCTTATTTCGGGTATCAGCAGCAGCAGATTCCGCGATTCCCACAGCAGTCGATTGCTAGTGCAGCACCCGTGCCATTTCAGTTGCCACCAGCCCAGCATCAAAGTTCTACTCAGTTTGTTCCACAGCAGAGTCGTGGTAGAGGTACTAGAGGAGGTGCTAGAGGTGTTGGCCAGGCTCTACCAGTCAGCAGGGAGGTCGAGGTCAGGCCAGAGTTTTCCATCTGACTCAGCAGGATGCTCAGGCATCTAATGCAGTCGTGGCAGGTATTCTTTCTGTTTGTTACCTGGATGCTTTGGTTTTGTTTGATCCGGGTGCCACGCATTCGTTTGTTTCTCCCATTTTTGCTTCTAAATCTTGTTGGCAAGCTTCGAGGATGGCTTTTCCTTTGTCTGTTGCCACTCCTCTGAGTGATTCTTTAGACGCCGATATTGTTCTTTCTGGTTGTCCAGTTCTCGTGGGAGATAGAGAATTATCCGCTGATTTGATTTTGTTGGATGTGATGGAGTTTGATGTTATTTTGGGAATGGATTGGTTATCTCAGCACTATGCCGTGGTAGATTGCAGGAATAAGGAGGTGACTTTCAGAATTCCTGGTGAAGAAGAATTTAAGTTTGTTGGTGATAGGAGTTCAGCACCTCAGAATCTTATTTCTGCTAGGAAGTTGTTGAAGAAAGGTTGTCAGGGGTTTTTGGCATTGGTTAGGGATACGTCAGTGGAGAAGTTGTCACTCACAGATGTTCCTGTTGCTTGTGAGTTTCCTGATGTTTTTCCTGAGGAGTTGCCAGGTTTACCACCTCATAGAGAGATTGAGTTCTGTATTGATGTGGTACCAGGTACTACTCCTATATCTATGCCACCCTATCGTATGGCTCCTGCAGAGTTTGAGAGAGTTAAAGGAGCAATTGCAAGAGTTGTTGGATAAAGGTTTTATCAGACCTAGTGTTTCTCCTTGGGGTGCACCAGTCCTGTTTGTGAAGAAGAAGGATGGTACCCTGAGACTGTGCATTGACTACAGAGAGTTGAATAAGGTGACAGTGAAGAACAAGTATCCTCTCCCGAGGATTGATGATTTATTTGATCAGCTACAAGGTGCACAGTTCTTTTCTAAGGTCGACTTGAGGTCAGGTTATCATCAGCTGCGGATTAGTGAAGCTGATATTCCTAAGACAGCATTCCGCACTCGATATGGTCATTATGAGTTTCTGGTGATGTCTTTTGGTTTGACTAATGCACCAGCAGCTTTTATGGACCTGATGAACAGAGTATTCCGACCGTATGTGGATCAGTTTGTAGTAGTCTTCATTGATGATATACTGGTATATTCGAGGAGTATGGAAGAGCACGTATATCATTTGAGGATTGTACTACAGACACTGAGAGATCATCAGCTTTATGCTAAATTCTCGAAGTGTGATTTCTGGATGGAGATGTTTCTTTTCTTGGACACGTAGTGTCTAAAGAAGGTATTCAGGTTGATCCACAGAAG
Organism: Mallotus nudiflorus; assembly: GCA_947683625.1. Taxonomy (NCBI): domain Eukaryota; kingdom Viridiplantae; phylum Streptophyta; class Magnoliopsida; order Malpighiales; family Euphorbiaceae; genus Mallotus; species Mallotus nudiflorus. The sequence goes on along the minus strand of CANTUR010001987.1, from coordinate 24,411 downwards.
GTTGAGGCAGTATCTGAATGGCTTAGACCTACTTCTGTTACGGAGATTCGGAGTTTTCTGGGTTTAGCCGGGTATTATAGGTGGTTTGTGCAGGATTTTTCCAGGATAGCAGCCCCTATGACTCGCTTGACTCAGAAGAATGTTAGATTCGAGTGGTCAGAAGCTTGTGAGAATAGTTTTCAGTTGTTGAAGGAGAAGTTGACCACAGCGCCAGTATTAGCTTTGCCTAATAGTGTGGATAAGTTCACAGTTTACTGTGATGCCTCTAGAATTGGTCTTGGTTGTGTGTTGATGCAGAATGGAAGGGTGATAGCCTATGCTTCGAGGCAGTTGAAGAAGCATGAGCAGAACTATCCCAAACATGATCTGGAGATGGCTGCAGTGATCTTTGCTTTGAAGATTTGGAGACATTATCTGTACGGGGTGATTTGTGAGATATTTACTGATCACAAGAGCCTTAAGTACATTTTTCAGCAGCGAGATTTGAATCTGAGGCAGAGACAATGGTTGGAACTGTTGAAGGATTGATTGCGAGATTCTTTACCATCCGGGTAAAGCTAATGTGGTAGCAGATGCCTTGAGTAGGAAGTCCTCAGGTAGTCTTGCTCACATCGGTGTTGAGAGGAGGCCATTGATCCAGGATTTGCATCTGATGGTGGATCAAGGTCTGATGATGAAGATCAGTAGATCAGGTGGACTGTTAGCTCAGTTTAAAGTACGATCTGTACTGAGGGATAGGATTAAAGCAGCTCAGAGCCGAGATCCTATTCTAGAAGAGCTTGCAGAGAATGTTCGAGCAGGGAAGTTCACTGATTTCACACTCGATAATGATGGTGTGTTGTGGATCAGTGGTAGATTGTGTGTTCCAGATGTGGATGACTTGAGAGAGGAGATTTTAAAGGAAGCACATTCTACAGCCTACAGCGTTCATCCAGGTGTTACTAAGATGTACCACAGTATCAGAGATTTATACTGGTGGGATGGATTGAAGAAGGATGTTGCTGATTATGTTGCTAAGTGCTTGACGTGTCAGCAAGTGAAAACCGAACATCAGAAGCCTTCTGGGAAGCTTCAGCCTCTTCCTATTCCCGAGTGGAAGTGGGAAAGGATAGCTATGGATTTTGTGGTCGGTTTACCTCGTTCGAAGGATGGATACGATTCCATCTGGGTGATTGTAGACAGATTGACGAAGTCTGCACATTTCTTGCCTGTGAAAGCCACATATTCAGTTGCTAGATTGGCGAAGTTGTATGTGAAGCATATTGTGTGCCTTCATGGAGTACCTGTGTCCATTGTGTCAGACAGAGGTTCGGTGTTTACTTCTCGTTTTTGGCAGAAGTTGCAAGAAGCGATGGGCACTAGGTTGGATTTCAGTACTGCTTTTCATCCTTAGACAGATGGTCAGTCTGAGAGGATGATCCAGACACTAGAAGATATGTTGAGGATGTGTGTCTTGGATTTGGGAGGTAGCTGGGATGATCATTTGTCGCTTGTTGAGTTTGCATATAATAACAGCTACCATAGCAGTATTGGCATGGCACCATACGAGGCGTTGTATGGAAGGAAGTGTAGATCCCCATTGAGTTGGGATGAGATTGGCGAGAGAGCTTTGACTGGACCAGAGATGGTTCAGGATGCTGCAGAGAAAGTCGCCGTGATCAAGCGTAGATTAGAGACCGCAGTTAGTAGACAGAAGAGTTATGCGGATCCTAGGCGCAGAGATGTGGAGTTTCAGGTTGGAGATTTCATTTTTCTGAAAGTATCTCCGATGAAGGGTGTGATGAGATTTGGCAGGAAGGGTAAGTTAGCACCGAGATATATTGGACCGTTTGAGATTCTGGAGAGAGTTGGCACTGTTGCATATCGGTTGGATTTGCCTCCGAGTATGTCACAGGTGCATCCAGTATTTCATATCTCGATGTTGAGGAAGTATATCTCAGACCCTTCACACGTGTTGCAACCTGACAGTGTGGAAGTGAGTGAAGATTTGACGTTTATGGAAGAACCTGTGGCGATCATTGATTTTCAAGTTCGACAGTTGCGATCGAAGCAGATTCCGATGGTCAAAGTTCTGTGGCGTAGCGACAGAGTTGAAGAGCATACGTGGGAGACTGAAGCTGAGATGCGAGCTTCTTACCCGTATCTCTTTCCTTCTTGATCTTATCTTTTAGAATTCGGGGACGAATTCTTGTAAGGGGGGGAGACTGTAATATCCCGTGTTTTTAAAATATTTTTACACTGTACCGGGATATGCAGAGTTAATGATTTCTGTATTTTATATGATATTTTTACGAGTTGATATGTATTTTAGACCTATTTTAATTACTGTGTTTTATATACAGTGTTTTACGTAAAATTTTCCCGGGACTTGCATTTTCGGGGAAATTTTCACGTAAACAATTTATTATTAATTATTTTAGATGTATTTACGGACTTGCATGAACTCATACATATTTTTAAATTATTAAATAAAGTCGGTGTGTGTATATTTATTTAATTAGGGTTTATTATTTCCCTAATATTTTATTAAGTATTTAATTGTTTAAATTGTTATTTAATTAATTATATTTAGTATAAATTATTAAAATATTAATATTTTTATGTGTGTGGTGTATATTTGATGTGTGTAATTTAATATTATTTTAATATATAGTATAAAGTATATATATATACATATATACATCAAAATCAAAAATTTTTGAAAAATTACCAAACTGCCCCCGAGCTTCCTTCTTCTTCTTCTTCTTCTCCTTCCCGCGCCCGACGACCACCACCCACCTCCACCGTCTGCAACTGCCGTTCCTTCACCGTCGGTGTGCCTCTCGGCTTGCCACCATCGCCTCCAGCCGTTTCCCGCCGCCAGCAGCTCCCTTCCCCGGCGCCGGCGAGCTAGTTTTCCATTTTTGGCCGAAACTTGATCCTTCGCCGTTTCTCCCTCTTTCGGCCACCATTTTCGACACCGCCGGTCTCTTTCTTCTCCTTGAGCTCCGGTGAGTGTGATTCTAGCTTTGGTTTGAGCTAAAATGGTCTAGAATTGCTTAGTTTTCGATTTGTAAATTTCGGCCTATTAGGGTTTTCGATTTTTTTGAGCTTCGAATTGGATGATTCATGGAAACTTCCTTCACAAATGTTGTTCCTAGTAGCTTAATCTTCATGTATGAATTTTTGTAGAATTTTTGGAGATTGTTTGGATTTTTGGGTATTTTTGAATATTTTAATATTATTTTCTAATTTTCGGAAATTAATTATTTAAATTATGAAATTGGAGTTTATGGTTAAATTGGGTGTTGAAATGAATTATAGGAATTTATTTGGAATTTTTATGAATTTCTAAGTATTTATTTTTAATTATTGAAGTTTATGTAATTTTGGAAAAATTAGGTTAAATGTGTTTTTAATGGAAATTAATTGGTTAATTGAGTTTAAATATTGATATTATTGATAAATATGTTGAGAAAATTAATTTTAGATAATTGTATGATTTTTGGTGAATTTTTGAAGTAATTTAGGTATATTTATATATATAAGGATATTTTGGTAATTTTACCCTAAATTGTCTAAAAATGTAATTTAATTGGTTTTAATATTTATTTAAGGTATAAAAATGATTTCTACAAATTATTTAGTATTTTTTTTAACTAATTAAAACTATTTTTCGTAAATTATTTTCAATTATATATATAATATACGGTTTTTCTAATAAAATGAGTTTTAATCGATTTTTATAGTGTTTCAAGGTCAATTATGTAATTTTTATTTATAAAATGTATTTCTGTGATTTAAAGATATTTTTGTTATATCTGGAATCATTCTGTGTTTGTGGACCCCGGTCGGTGGACTGTAGTTTGGAGTCCGACCGTGGGATTTTGATTGTGTTGAGCTTGTATTTCGAAGTGTGTTTCTTTGCAGGGTCGGCTCTACTCTTTTGAGTAGAGAGATGTCCGTTTTACAGGGGAGGTTCTGTCGAATTTTCGGTAGAATTCTCGTAAAACGTGATATCCAGTCGAACCCTAATTTTCGATTCTGTGTTAAATACTCTAGATTGAATTCTAGGATTTCTGTTAGGTTTATTCTAATGTCGATTATTTATTGCTTGTTTAGTTGCGCCGAGACCGAGGGCCAATGGACCAGGCCCGTCGGACCTGTCTCGTGGAGCGCATTAGGTGAGTTACTATATTATATATATATGCTTAGGATGCATGATTTAGAAAATGCATGTTTTATTTTGACTGAATATGCATAAATAATGTGATTTATATTCAAGTATATTTTTGGTATATTTTTGGTATATAATAAATTATATACATGTTTTATTAATAAAATATATTTAAAATGTTTTTAAATATATTTTTAGTTTAATTCATGATTTGATTGGATTTATTTAACATATATATACTCAAAATATACCTGGTTTATGTTTGGTATATTTCCGGTATATATATGGTTTATATTGTTATTTCATTTATATTCATGCATCATTTATTTTTGTGAATGAATGTTTTATATTTAAGAATGAAGGATATCAATAGAACGTGCTACCTAGTGGGCAGCACTAGGACCGAGTACGTACCGGTACGCCTATAGCTTTAGGCTATATTACTAACTATTTGTGGATATTGATTTGGTTATGATTATTGATATGTGAGATGTGGTTTGGGTGTGATTGCTGGAGCTCGGTTGACCAAGTGTCTCGGGGCCAATCACACTAGCAGTTAGACTGCTGGAGCTCGGTTGACTTAGTGTCTCGGGGCCAGTCTACTGTCCAAATGGATTAAGTGGATATATTTGGAATAAGTGAGCCTGTATGGCTAGAGTGTTGTTTAACACTATTTTCTGAGGTTGCGATATTCTAGGGTTCTATGTGATCCTTCATAAATTGGGATTTTTCAGTAAAATATATAAAAATGATTTTTCTGCATTTGTGTGTATTTGCCTGTATATATATTAGATATATATATACTGTTGACTGTATGCATTATCACTTAGTGTGTATGTATATATATTATAGTAATTCACTCAGTGAGGTCTGACTCCCCTCCGTTGACTATTTTTCAGGAGAGTCAACTTCCTCAGACCTCAGTAGCAGGTCGATACGCCGGATTTCTTCCGCCCCGGCTTCTTTATGTAAATTGTCTACTTGAGTCTTATTTATTTTATTTAGACACTGCAGTAGTTGTAAATTACAGTATTGGATTTCATGTATTTTGTTTTAAAGGAGATATATTATGTTGAAACTGGATTGTATTAAAGAGATTTTATGTATGAGATGAGATTTTTATTTATATCCAGTTGATATGGATAATATTATGATATTATGATTTTTATTTCCGCTGCATATTATATTTTTATTGTTATTATGGCATGCTTTATTTTATTTTTAGGCTTGCTACGGGTTCCGGATTCGAAAGAATTCCCGTTCCCTAGCGCCGGTCATGACTCCTGTTTTGGGTCGTGACATGAACAGGCTGAACAACTGGAGGAACAGGAACATCAAACTCAGGCTCAACAGGCTCCTCGTCCTATAACTCTCTCTGCCTACGGCGACCTGCCGCTCCTCGAGGTCTACCTCTGCCACGACCTCTACGTCTAACTGGCTGCTCAGGAGGTAAAACCTCATCCTGAAAAGACTCATCATCCTCGGCCTCAACGACCGGTGGAGCGACACGCGCTCGCCTCCTCATTCTGAAAAGACAAACGGAAAGATTCAGACAAAACAGACAACGGAAGAATAACGCTGAAAACTACAGCAAGGAATACTCATCAAGACATACTCGAACCTAATACACTGCAGTAGTCCAACAGAAAAACACAACTTTAAAACTAGGGCCACAACTCACATAACTAAGCCCTGACATAGAACTCTGCTATGATACCAACTTTGTCATGACCCAAAACAGGGGCCATGACCGGCGCTAGGGAACGGGAATTCTTTCGAATTCGGAACCCGTAGCAAGCCTAAAAATAAAATAAATCATGCAATAACAATAACCATATAATATGCAGCAGAAAATAAAAATCATAATATCATCCACATCCACTGGATTTAAATCAAAATCTCATCACATAGATATATATAATCTCTTTAATACAAATCCAGTTTTAACATAATACATCTCTTAAAAATAAAGTACATGAAATCCAATACTTTAATTCACAACTACTGCAGTGTCTAGATAAAATAAATAAGACTCAAGTAGACAATTTACATAAAGAAGCGGGGGGCGAAAGAAATCCGGCGTATCGACCTGCTACTGAGGTCTGAGGAAGTTGACTCTCTTGAAAAATAGTCAACGGAGGGGAGTCAGACCTCACTGAGTGAATTACTATAATATATATACATACACACTAAATGATAATGCATACAATCAACAGTATATATATATCTAATATATATACAGGCAAATACACACAAATGCAGAAAATCATTTTATATGTTTTATTGAAAATCATCTTTTATGAAGGATCACATAGAACCCTAGAACATCGCAACCTCAGAAATAGTGTTAAACAACACTCTGGCTATACAGGCTCACTTATTCCAAATATATCCACTTAATCCATTTGGACAGTAGACTGGCCCCGAGACACTAAGTCAACCGAGCTCCAGCAGTCTGACTGCCAGTGTGATTGGCCCCGAGACACTTGGTCAACTGAGCTCCAGCAATCACACCCAAATCACATCTCACACATAACAATAATCATAATCAAATCATTATCCATAAATAAGTTAGTATTATAGCCTAAAGCTATAGGCGTACCGGTACGTACTCGGTCCTAGTGCTGCCCACTAGGTAGCACGTTCTATTGATATCCTTCATCATTAATAATGTAAAACATTCATTCACAAAAATAAATGATGCATGAATGTAAATGAAATAACAATATAATCCATATATATACCGAAAATATACCAAAAGTAAACCAGGTATATTTCGAGTATATATATATCAAATACATTCAATCAAATTATAAATTAAGCTGGAAATATATTTAAAAACATTTTAAATATATTTTATTCACAAAATATGCATATAATTTATTATATACCAAAAATAAACCAAAAATATACTTAATGAAAACTTAAGAAATAATCAAATTATTTATGCATCTTTAATCAATATAAAACATGCATTTCTAAATCATGCATCCTAAGCATATATATATAGTATAGTAACTCACCTAATGCGCTCCACGAGACAGGTCCGACGGGCCTGGTCCACTAGCCCTCGGTCTCGGCGCAACTAAACAAGAAATAAATAACCGATATCAGAGTAACCCTAATAGAAATCCTAGAATTCAATCTAGAGTATTAAACACAGAATCGGAATTTAGGGTTCGACTGGATATCACGTTTTACGAGAATTCTACCAAAAATCTGACAGAATCTCCCCTGTAAAACGGACATCTCTCTACTCAAAAGAGTAGAGTCGACCCTGCAAAGAAAATACACTTCGAAATACAAGCTCAACACAATCAAAATCCCACGGTCGGACTCCAAACTACAGTCCACCGACCGGGGTCGACAAACACAGAACAATTCCAGATATACCAAAAATATCCTCACAACATAGTAATACATCTCATAGGTAAAAATCACATAATTAACCTTGAAACACTATAAAAACCGATTAAAACTCATTTTATTAGAAAAACCGTATATTATATATAATTGAAAATAATTCACGAAAAATAGTTTTAATTAGTTAAAAATACCAAATATTTTGTAGAAATCATTTTTATACCTTAAATAACTAATAAAACCAATTAAATTACATTTTTAGACAATTTAGGGTAAAATTACCAAAATACCCCTATATATATAAATATACTTAAATTACTTCAAAAATTCACCAAAAATCATACAATTACCCAAAATTAATTTTCTCAACATATTTATCCATAATATCAATATTTAAACTCAATTAACCAATTAAATTCAAATAAAATCACATTTAACCTAATTTTTCTCAAATTCACATAAACTTCAATAATTCAAAATAAATACTTAGAAATTCATAAAAATTCCAAATAAATTCCTATAATTCATTTCAACACCTAATTCAACCATAAACTCCAATTTCATAATTTAAATAATTAATTTCCGAAAATTAGAAAATAATATTAAAATATTCAAAAATACCCAAAAATCCAAAAAATCTCCAAAAATTCTACAAAAATTCATACATGTAGATTAAGCTACTAGGAACAACATTTGTGAAGGAAGTTTCCATGAATCATCCAATTCGAAGCTCAAAAAAATCGAAAACCCTAATAGGACCGAAATAGAAAAATCAAAACCTAAGCAAATCTAAACCATTTTAGCTCAAACCAAAGCTAGAATCACACTCACCGGAGCTCAAGGAGAAGAAAGAGACCGGCGGTGTCGAAAACGGTGGCCGGAGGAGGGAGAAACGGCGAAGGGAAGATTTCGGCCAAAAGAGGAAGAAATGAAGCTGCCGGCGCCGGGAAAAGGGGCTGGAGGCGGCGGAGGACGGCTGGGAACGGCGGTGGCAAGCCGGGAGGCACACCGACGGTAGGTGGCCGGAGTTGCAGACGGTGAGGGATGGTGGTCGGGCGTCGAGCGCGGGAGAGAAGGGAAGAAGAAGAAGAAAAAGAAAAAGAAAGAAAAAGGAAAGAAAAAGAAAAAGAAAAAGAAAGAAAAAGGAAAAAAAAAAGAAAAAAAAGAAAAAATAAAATAAATTAAAATAATTAAATATTAATAAATAAATAATAATAAAATAATAAATTTTAATAATTTAATAATAAATAAAATAATTAAATAATAAAATATTAGGGTAATAATAAACCCTAATTAAATAAATATACACACACAGGCTTTATTTAATAATTTAAAAATATGTATGAGTTCATGCAAGTCCGAAAATATATTTAAAATAATTAATATTACATTGTTTACGTGAAAATTTCCCCGAAAATGCAAGTCCCGGGAAAATTTTACGTAAAATACTGAAAATAATATACAGTAATTAAAATAGGTTTAAAATACATATCAACTCGTAAAAATATCATAATATATATACAAATTATTGACACTGCATATCCCGGTACAGTGTAAAAATATTTTTAAAAACACGGGATATTACAACAAACTTGTGAGTTATTATTTTATATATACATTACATGTAGATACATGATTATGAGTTTTCATGTTTTAACATGAATTATTTTATTAAATGAATAAGTCTATTTTTGGTATACTTTTAATATATTTTTAGTATATTTGATATATGTGTCACATATGCTTAATTTGTTTTTAGTATATATTTGGAATATATGTGTCATATATATTCGATATATTTATGGTTGATTTTGGTTATATGTAGCACATATATACTTGAAATATATCTAGTATATTTTTGGTATATATATGGTAAATTTCATTGTTATGAATGTTATTTATATTTAATTATGCATTAATTTATTTTCCATAAATATACAATTTTAATTGAAGGATATAATAGAATGTGCTACCTAGTGGGTTGCACTAGGATCGTGTACGTACTAGTGCAATAGATTTAGGGTTGAGTTATAAAATTGCTTGAGGTGACCTTTATTTGATTGATTATTTGAGAATTGATGTAATTGAGTAGTGTGATTGTGGGAGCTTGGTTGACTTAGTGTCTCGGGGCCAGTCACACTGACAGTGAGACTGTTGGAGCTCAGTTGACTTAGTGTCTCGGGGCCAGTTTACTGTCCTGTAATATGCCGAGTTTTTTAATATTTTTATACTGCATCGGGATATGCAGTGTTAATAATTTTTGTATATATTTATGATATTTTATGAGTTTTTTGTTTGTTAAAGATAATTTTAATAATTTTATATTATTTTAAGTACTTTACGTAAAATTTTCCTGAGAATTGTATTTTCGGGGAAATTGACACGTAAATAATTTAATATTAATTGTTTTGACTAGTTTTACGAATTTGCATGAACTCATAAATAATTTTTAAGTGCTAAAATAAATTTTATATATGTGTATTTATTTAAATTAATTAGAGCTTAATTAATTTCCTTAATTTTATTATTTAATTTTTGTATTAATTAATTAATTTTAAGTGTATAAATTATTAAATATAATAAAATATTTGTGTGGTGAGTATTATTAGTGTGTGGGAATATATATATTACTATAATATAGTGTGGACATATATATATATACAAATATACATAATTTTTAATCAAAATTATAAAGTTTACAAAAATTACCAAAATGCCACTGGATCTTCTCCCTCAGCCTCGATCAGTTTTCCACCATTTTTGGCCACTATGACCTCTGTTTCTTTCCATCACTGTGCCCCTCAGCCTTCCTCCTCCCTTGCCAACCATTTTCGACACCTGAGGCTCCCTTTTTCGACGAGTTTTTACTAATTTTTCTCAAAGAAGCCGAAAATCGATCAAGTTCCGATCGATGTGATTCCAGCCACCAAATTCGATGCCACCGGTCTCTATCTTCTCCTTGAGCACCGGTGAGTGTGATTTCAAGCTTTGTTTCACTTAAAATTGTCTAGATTTTCCTAAGTTTCAATTTCTTCATTTTAGCCATTTAGGGTTTCAAATTTTTTTGAGCTTAAATTTGATTGATTCATGAAAAAATCCCTTCACAAACTTTGATACTGGAAGCTCAATCTAAATTCTGTAATTATTTTAAAATTTTTGGAATTTATTTTGATTTTTGGGTATTTTTATTATTTTATTATTATTTTCTAATTTTTGAAAATTAATTAATTAAATTATGAAATTGTGTTTTATGGTAATTATAGGTGTTAAAATGAATTATAGAAATTTATTTGTAATTTTTGTGAATTTTTATATATTTATTTGGAATTTATTAAGTTTATGTAATTTTGAAAAATAGGGTTAATTATGTGTTTAATTGAAATAAATTGGTAAATTGAGTATATTTATTGATATTATTGAATTATATGTGGAGAAAATTAATTTTGAGTAATTATATTATTTTTGGTGAATTTTTGGATTTATTTTAGTAAATATATATATATAGGGGTATTTTGGTAATTTTACACTAAATTGGCTAAAAATGTAATTAAATTGGTTTTAATAGTTATTTAGGGTATAAAAATGATTTCTACAAATTATTTAGTATTTTTAACTAATTAAAACTATTTTTCGTAAATTATTTTCAAATTATATGTATATTATACGATTTTTCTAAATAAATGAGTTTTTATCGGTTTTTAATAAGTTTTAGGGTTAATTATGTAATTTGGAATTATAAAATGTATTTTTATTATAAAAGGGCATTTTTGGTATTTTATAATTATTCTATGAATTGTGAACTTCGATCGGTGAATTGTAATTTGAAGTCTGACCGAGGGATTGTGGTTGTGAATTTGGTGTTATTCTGAAGTGTGTTTTCTTTTCAGGATTGACTCTACTCTTTGAGTAGAGAGATTTCCATTTTACAGGGGAGGTTCTACCGGATTTTAGGTAAAATTCTCATAAAACGTGATGTCTGATCAAATCCCTATTCTAATTCTGTGTCTAAAATTCTAGATCGAGTCTTTAGAATTTTCGTTAAATTTATTCTGATTTCATGTTATCATTTGTTTTTTTAGTTTTGTCGAGATCGAGGCCTAACGGATCAAGCCCGCCGAGTTTGTCTCGTGGAGCGCTAACATGTAAGTTATTATACTGTATATATATGCATTGCATATAGGATGCATCACTTGGGGTTTTTTTTTTTTTCATTTTATGTCCTTAAAGTGATTTAAGTTATAATATTTTTGGTATATCTAGGGTTGCACTTTTGTATATATATATGTATGTTAAATAATTATTGATGATATTTTGGAATATGCACATTAAACATTTAGGTTTATGTTTAATACATTTTAATATATGTACATTTTTAAAATGTACATTTAGACATAATTATTTTATTAAATGATTAGTATACTTTAGGTGTAGTTACAGTAGATTTTAGGTTTATTCTTAAATAATTGCATGCTAAATTATAAACCCACACTTAAATTATTTTTAAGTTTATTTTTGGTATATTTTTGATATATTTCCCCAAATAAATGTACGTTTTATTATTAATTGAAACCTAAAACATTAGTGGTATACTTAGGGTTTAATTATGATTTATGCATGCTAGAAAATTTGGTTATTTTGGTAGAATGTGAATATATGTTAAACCTAAACACATATTTAAATGAACATTTATACATAAATGTTTTATTAAATGATTTGTGTACTTAGGGCATATCTTTTGTATATTTAGGTATATTTTTAAGAAAATGCATGTTGTATTATTGTTATACATTTAAATTGTTTTTAACTATATTAATGATTTATCTTTAGTTTATTTCATATTTTATTTGACATATATATATATATATATATATATATATATATATATATATATATATATATATATATATATATATATATATATATATATATATATATATATATATTCTACAATAATTATTTTCTGAATGAATGATTTATTTAAATGAAGGATATCAATAGAACGTGCTTCCTAGTGGGCAGCACTAGGACCGTGTACGTACCGGTGCGATAGATAAGGGCTAAGTGAGAAATAATTATGGTGATTATAATTGATTGGATGGATTTGACTAAGATTAATGGTATGTTAGATAGTGTGATTGTTGTAGCTTGGTTGACCAAGCGTCTCGGGGCCCATCACACTGACAGCCAGACTGCTAGAGCTCGGTCAACTTAGTGTCTCGGGGCCAGTCTGCTGTCCAGTTTGGAATAAGTGTTCTATTTGGAATTAAGTGAGCTTGTATGGCTAGAGTGATGATGGGGTTGATTGGGGTTGCTATTATTAGGGTTCTATGGATTCTTAAAACAAACGTTTTCTGCAACTTGTATATTTATATAAGCAGAGTTTGGCATTCGTGTGAAATGTATGTATATATATATATATATATATAAGAATGCCTGATTGTTATGGTTTAGATTGCATGTATATATAGTATAATAATTCACTCAGTGAGGTCTGATCCCCCTCAATTATTTTTTTTTTCAGGAGATCCCATATCATTAGACCTTAGTTGTAGAGTTCCTCGCCAGTGTTCTTTGGTCCCAGCCATTTTATGCAAACGTATATTTTGAACTCTGATTTGTATTCTAGAAACTGCAATAGTAGTGTTATTGTATTGGAAGAGTATTATATTGTTTTGATATTATATACTCTGAAAATTTGTATTTGATTACTATACGAAGATATATTCATTGAGAAGGATTTGAAGTATTTATATTATTTATTGATTCAAAAAATTTTAATTCTGTAGTATTTTTATTTAATTATTGCATGATTTTATTTTCTAAGGCTTGCTACGGGTTCCAGATTCAAAAGAATTTCCGTTCCCTAGCGCCAGTCATGACTCCTAGTTTGGGTCGTGACATGTCCAAAATGGAATAACATAATTTATTTAGAATTAAGTAAGCTTGCATGAATAGTGAGATATTTGTTTGAGGTTGCGATTGTTTTAGGGTTTTATTTGATCCTTCACCTAAATAAATGTTTTATGCTTTTCAATATATATATATAAGTGGATTTTAGCATACGTGTGAAATGTCTGTGTGTGTGTGTATATATATATATATATATATATATATATATATATATATATATACTGATGCTTGACTATATATGACTTAGATTGCATGTATATATATTATAATAGTTCACTAAGTGAGGTCTGACTCCCCTCAATATTTTTTTTAGGAGATTCTTCATCATCAGACCTCAGTAGTAGACCCCTACGCCGAACTTCTTCAGCCCCAACTAGATTATATAAATTATTTATCTGACTTTTATTGTATTATAGAAAACAACAGTAGTAGTGTTTGTATCTGTAGAATGTGGTTTTAATGTCATAGACCTTTCTCTGAATATTGTGTGAAATATTTTATTTTATGATATGACATTAAGTATTTATTTTATATCGATTTAAGTTTTAATTATTATCATGACCTAAAACAAGGGCCATGACCGGTGCTAGGGAACGGGAATTCTTTCGAATTCGGAACCCGTAGCAAGCCTTAAAATAAAATAAAACATGCAACAATCATAATAACATAAATAAAATATTTTGCAGTGGAAATAAAATCATAAATAAAAATAAAATAATAATCTGCCAATAAAATTAATTATACATCCTCATCTTATATATAAATAATCCTTTAATATAAATTCCAGTTCAAATCCTTAAAATACATAACTCACACAAATATAATACATAAACCCCACAACTGTTTACAACTACTGTAGTGTCTAAATTATAAAATAAAGCTCAGATAAGCAGTTTACATAATGAAGCCGGGGCGGAAGAAATCCTGCATATGGGTCTGCTACTGACGTCTGAAGACGATGACTCTCTTGAAAAATGGTCAACGGAGGGGAGTCTGACCTCACTGAGTGAATTTTTATAATATATATACATGCATAACTAAATGACAAATGCACACATTCAATAGTATATATAATAAATATTTATACAGGCAAAATCACACATATGCAACAAAATCATTTTATATAAATATTGAGAAATACATCCGTATATGAAGGATCAAATAGAACCCTACAAAATCGCAACCTCAAATAGTGTTAGACAACACTCTAGCCATACAGGCTCACTTATTCCAAATATATTCACTTGTTCCATTTGGACAGTAGACTGGCCCTGAAACACTAGGTCAACCGAGGTCCAGCAGTCTAACTGTCAGTGTGATTGACCCCGAGACACTTAATCAACCGAGCTCCAATAATCACACTCTTAAATCATATCACACATCAAATAATTCAATCCGTCCATAATCCACAAATAGGTTAGTAATATAGCCTAAATGCTATCGGTGTACCAGTACGTACTCGGTCCTAGTGCTGCCCACTAAGTAGCACGTTTTATTGATATCCTTCATTTATATATAAAACATACATTCATAAAACAAATGATGCATGATATTAAATAAAGTAACAACATAAACCATATATATACTAAAAATATACCAAAAATAAACCAGGTATATTTTGAGTATATATATGTCAAATAAATTCAATTTAATTATAAAATAAACAAGAAATAAACTATGAATATACCTAAAAACATTTTAAGAATAATTTATTAATTAAAAATGCATATAGTTTAAAATATACCAAAACATACCGAAAATATACCAAAATAAACCTAAGTAATTATTAAACCATGTATGCATATTTTATAAGATAAAACATACATTTCTAAAACATGCACCCTAAAACATGTTTATATAAAATAACAACTCACTGTTATTGCGCTCCTCGAGATGGATCTGACGGGCCTGGTCCACTAGGCCTCGGTCTCGATGCAACTAAACAAACAAATGATAACATGAAATCAGGATAATTCTAATGAAAATTCTAAGGACTCGATCTAGAATCTTAGACACAGAATTAGAATCAGAATTCCACCGGACATCACATTTTACGAGAATTCTACCAAAAATCCGACAAAACCTCCCCTGTAAAATGGACATCTCTCTACTCAAAGAGCAGAGCTGGTCCTGTAAAGAAATACACTTCGAATATACGCAGAACATAATTCACAATCCCTCGATCGGACTCCAAACTACAATTCACCAAACGAGATTCACAAATCACAGAATAATACAAAACACATGAAAATTTCTAAAAATACCAAAAATGCCCTTTAATACTCAAAATATAGCAAATTTAAATATTCAAACGCTAAAACTATTTATTTAACCGATAAATACATAAAAACCCTAATTTTAATAAAATATTATTAAAAATCGATAATTCTCAATAAATTCATAAATATTGACCAAAATACATTTTATAGATCCAAATTACATAATTAACCCTAAAACTTACTAAAAATCGATAAAAACTCATTTATTTAGAAGAATCGTATATTATATATAATTTCAAAATAATTTACGAAAAATAGTTTTAATTAGTTAAAAATACTAAATAATTTGTAGAAATCATTTGTATACCTCAAATAACTAGTAAAACCAATTTAATTATATTTTTAGCAAATTTAGTGTCAAATTACCAAAATACCCCTTGTTACGTAAATTCACTATAAATGTTCAAAAATTCACCAAAAATAGTATAATTACTCAAAAATTAATTTCTCAACATATAATTCAATAATATCAATAAATATACTCAATTAACCAATTAATTTCAAATAAACATATAATTAACCTAATTTTCCAAAAATTACATAAACTAAATAAATTCCAAATAATTATATAAAATTCAAAAAAATTACAAATAAATTTCTAAAATTCATTTCAACACCTATAAACACCATAAAACACAATTTCATAATTTATTTAATTAATTTTTGAAAATTAGAAAATATTAATAAAATAATAAAAAATTCACAAAAATCAAAATAATTCCCAAAAATTCTAAAAAAATTCACATAGGCATATTAAGCTACAAGGATCAATATTTGTGAAGGAAGTTTGCATGAATCATTGAAATCAAAGCTCAAAAAATTCAAGAACCCTAAAATGGCTGAAAATGTAAAATCAAAACCTAGGGAAATCTAGACCATTTCAAGTGAAAAAAAGCTTGGAAATGGACTCACCATAGCTCAATGAGAATATAGAGATTTGTGGTGTCGAATTTGGTGGCCGAAAACGTGCTGATTGACGGTGAAGAAACTTTCGGCCTCTCACATAAATTCCGGCCAAACCACGCCGGAGAAGGAGGCTTGAGGCGTCGGGAATGGCTAGCAAGGAAGGAGGAAGGCTGAGAGGCACAGTGATGGCAAGAAACGGAGGTCACAGTGGCTGGAAATGGGAGAAAATCGATCGGGAGGGAGAAGAAGGAGATAGTGGCATAGTTGTAAATATTGTAAACTTTATTTTTTTGTTATAATATATATATATATATCTCACTTTATTATTTTAATATATATAATTAACACACATAATAAATGTGCACCAGACACATATTTTATTAATATATACACACATATACATATATACACTTAATTAATTAATTAATATAAAAACTATATTATATAATTTATTTATAAAATAAACCCTAATTTTAATTTAAATAAATATATGTATATGCATTTTATTTAATACTTTAAAATTATGCATGAACTCATGCAAATTCATAAAACTATTTTAAATAATTAATATTAAATTATTTACGTCTTAATTTCCTAAAAAATAAAATTCCCGGGAAAATTTTATGTAAAGAACTTAAAATAATTAAAAATAGCTTTAATAAATAACAAACTCATTAAATAATCATGAATATATATAAAAATTATTAACACTGCATATCTCGATGCAGTTTAAAAATATTTAAAAATCCAGAATATTACAATTATAGTGTATTTTTATCTATTTATTGTATGCTTTTATTTCTAAGGCTTGCTACATGTTTTAGATTCGAAAGAAGTCATGTTCCCTAGCGCTGGTCATGACTCCTCGGGTTTTGGTCGTGATAAAAAATGAGTTTGCCATAGAGAAGACAAATTAACTGTAGACTCTAAGATGCTAGAAAAATAGTTGAAGGAAGTCAGACCTCACTAAGTAAGCTAATATAAACAAATGTATATCAGTTTGAAAACCTTCTTTTATATATAATAACTTTCACGACCCGAACCGGGGCCATGTGACCGACACTAAGGAATAGGAAAACTTAAAGCTATCGAAACTTGTAGTAAGCCTTAAAAGAAAATTGCAGAATATTTCACTTTAAAACCTTACAATAAAATAATTTAATCATGATGCATATTATCAAAATAATTTTTCTTAATTTAAACAAACCATGTCATCGCCATGCATAAATAAACATCATCAGTTATACAAAATAGTATCTCAATACATTACTCATAAATGGATAATATTCAAATTAAAATATGCAATTATACAGTTTTCTATTGCAGTTGTCACGACCCAAAACAGGGGCCATGACCGGCGCTAGGGAACGAGAATTCTTTTGAATCCGGAACCCGTAGCAAGCCTTAAAATAAAATAAAATATGCAACAATAATAACAATAAT
The DNA here is from genome assembly GCA_947683625.1 of Mallotus nudiflorus. Lineage (NCBI taxonomy): Eukaryota > Viridiplantae > Streptophyta > Magnoliopsida > Malpighiales > Euphorbiaceae > Mallotus > Mallotus nudiflorus. The sequence continues at coordinate 6,354 of CANTUR010001987.1, read as the reverse complement.
ATAATTAAAATAATCTACCAATGATATTAAATCGAACATCCTTATTTCATATATTAATAATTTTTTAATACAAATCCAGTTCAAATATTTAAAGTACATAACTCATACAAATATAATACAACATCCTTTTTCACTTTTACAACTACTGCAGTGTCTAGATTATAAAAATAAAACTCAGGTGAGCAGATTACATAATGAAGCCGGGGTTGTCACGACCCAAAACAGGGGCCATGACCGGCGCTAGGGAACGAGAATTCTTTCAAATCCGGAACCCGTAGCAAGCCTAAAAATAAAATAAAAACATGCAATAGTAATAATAACAACACAATTAAGTAAAATATTATGAAGCAGAATAAAATCATAAATATCAAAATAATAATTCCACCAAATGAAATTAAATCAAATCCTCATCTCATATATATAAATAAACTCTTTTAATACAAATCCAGTTCAAATTCTTAAAATACATAACTCATACAAATATAATATAATATCTTTTAACAATTTTACGACTACTGCAGTGTCTAGATCATAAAATAAAACTCAAGTGAGCAGTTTACATAATAAAGCCGGGGCGGAAGAAATCCGGCGTACAGGCCTGCTACTGAGGTCTGAAGACGATGACTCTCCTGAAAAATAGTCAACGGAGGGGAGTCAGACCTCACTGGGTGAATTACTATAGTATATATACATGCATACTAAATGCCAATGCACACAATCAAAGGTATATATATTATGTATGTATACAAGCAAATACACACAGATGCAATAAAAATCATTTTATATATTTTTATTTAAAATCACTGTTTATGAAGGATCAAATAGAACCCTAGAAAATCGTAACCTCAAAACAGTGTTAGATAACACTTTAGCCATACAGGCTGTAATATCCCGAATTTTTAAATATTTTTATATTGCATCGGGATATGCAGTGTTAATAATTTTTGTATATATATTTATAATATTTTATGAGTTTTTTGTTTGTTTAAAGCTAATTTTAATTATTTTATATTATTTTAAGTACTTTACATAAAAATTTTTTGGGAATTGTATTTTCGGAAAAATTGACACGTAAATAATTTAATACTATTTATTTTGACTAGTTTTATGAATTTGCATGAACTCATATATAATTTTAAAGTGCTAAAATAAAATGTATATATGTGTATTTATTTAAATTAATTAGAGCTTAATTAATTTCCTTAATTTTATTATTTAATTTTTGTATTAATTAATTTTAAGTGTATAAATTATTAAATATATAAAAATATTTGTGTGGTGAGTATTATTTGTGTTTGGGAATATATATATTACTATAATATAGTGTAGACATATATATATATATACATATATACACAAATTTTAATCAAAAAAAAAAAAACAAAAGTTGCCTTATTTACGATTTTGCCCCTCCTACATCTTCTTCTTCCCAATGCCATTTCCACCATTTTCAGCCACTTTCAAGCTGGTTTTCTTGCTGTTACTATGCCCCTCAGCCTTCCTCCTCCACCTTCAGCCATTTCCACCACCTGAAACACTCTTTTACGGTGAGTTTTGGCCGAACTTTCATCAAGGAGCCAAAAATCAACTTAACTCCAACCAAGCACTTTCCGGCCACCAAATTTGATGCCGTTGGTCTCGATCTTCTCCTTAAGCTCTGGTGAGTGTGATTCCAAGCTTTGTTTTACTTGATTTGGTCTAGAATTACTTAGGTTTCAATTTCTTTAAATCAACCATTTTGGGTTTCGAGTTTTTTTAGCTTCAATTTGATTGATTCATGAAAAATTTCTTCACAAAATTTGTTCTTGGAAGCTTAATATACATGCTGTAATTTTTTTAGAATTTTTGGAATTTATTTTAATTTTTGTGAATTTTTGATTATTTTATTATTATTTTCTAATTTTCGAAAATTAATTAATAAAATTATGAAATTGTGTTTTATGGTGATTATAGGAGTTGAAATGAATTATAGAAATTTATTTGTAATTTTTGTGAATTTTTATGTATTTATTTGGAATTTATTAAGTTTATGTAATTTTGAAAAATAGGGTTAATTATGTGTTTAATTGAAATAAATTGGTAAATTGAGTATATTTATTGATATTATTGAATTATATGTTGAGAAATTAATTTTTGAGTTATTATATAATTTTTGGTGAATTTTTGAAAATTTATAGTGAATATATATATAGGGGTATTTTGGTAATTTTACACTAAATTGGTTAAAAATATAATTAAATTGGTTTTAATAATTATTTGAGCTATAAAAATGATTTCTGCAAATTTTTAGTATTTTTAACTAATTAAAACTATTTTTTGTAAATTATTTTTAAATTATATATAATATACTATTTTTCTAAATAAATGGGTTTTTATTGATTTTTAGTATGTTTTAGGATTAATTACGTAATTTGGATTTATAAAATGTATTCTATTATATAAGGGCATTTTTGGTATTTTATAAATATTCTGTGAATTATGAACCTCGGTCGGTGAATTGTAGTTTGGAGTCCGACCGAGGGATTTTGGTTGTAATCCTGTGTTTATTCCGAAGTGTATTTTTTTACAAGACCGGCTCTACTCTTTGAGTAGAGAGATGTCCATTTTACAGGGGAGGTTCTGCCGAATTTTTGTTAGAATTCTCGTAAAACGTGATGTCCGGTCAAATTCCTATTCTAATTCTGTGTCTAAAATTCTAGATCGAGTCTTTAGAATTTTCGTTAACTTTATTCTGATTTCATGTTGTCATTTGTTTGTCTAGCTGTGCTAAGACCGAGGCCTAACGGATCAGGCCCGCCGAGTTTGTCTCGTGGAGTGCTAACATGTGAGTTATTATACTGAATATATATGCACTGCATATAGGGTGCATTATTTAGAATTTTTTATTTTCATTGTATGTTTTAAAAGGGATTTAAATTATAATATTTTTGGTATATCTAGGGTTGCATTTTTATATATATGCATATTAAATAATTATGCATGTTAGTTTGATATATGCACATTAAACAATTAGGTTTAGGTTTAATAAATTTGAGTAATATACACATGTTTTAAAATGTACACTTAGACATAATTATTTTATTAAATGATTAGTATACCTTAGGTATAGTTTTAGTAGATTTTAGGTTTATTCTTCAATAATTGCATGTTAAATTATAAACCTACACTTAAATTATTTTTAAGTTTATTTTTGGTATATTTTTTATTTATTTCCGAATAAATAAATATTTTATTATTAAATTAAACCTAACACATTAGTAGTATATTTAGGGTTTATTTTTGATATATGCATGCTAGATAATTAGGTTTATTTTTAGTATATTTGTGAATATATGTTAAACATAAACACGTATTTAAATGAATATTTATACATAAATGGTTTATTAAATGATTTGAGTACTTAGGGTATATCTTTTGCATATTTAAATATATTTTTAAGATAATGCATGTTATATTATTGTTACTCATTTAAATTGTTTTTAACTATATTAATGATTTATCTTTAGTTTATTTCGTATTTTATTTGACACACACACACATATATATATATACCTGAAATATACTGGGTATATTTTAGGTATATTTTGGTATATATATATATATATGGTTGATTTTACTATATTATGAATATTATTCTACATTAATTATTTTCCGAATGAATGATTTATTCTAAGTGATGGATATCAATAGAACGTGCTACCTAGTGGGCAGCACTAGGACCGTGTACGTACTGGTACGATAGATAAGGATTGAGTGAGAGTTAAAATTGGGTGATTATAATTGATGTAATTGATTTGACTAAGATTAATGGTATGTTAGATAGTGTGATTGCGGGGCCAATCACACTGATAGTCGGACTGCTGGAGCTCGGTTGACTTAGTGTCTCGGGGCCAGTCTACTGTCCATAAGTGAATTGAATGATCTATTGGGTTGATTGAGATGTGAGGTGATAGATAGTGTGATTGCTGGAGCTCGGTTGACCAAGTGTCTCGGGGCCAATCACACTGACAGCCAGACTGCTGGAGCTCGATCGACTTAGTGTCTCGGGGCCAGTCTGCTGTCCAGATTGGAATAAGTGTTCTATTTGGAATCAAGTGAGCCTGTATGGCTAGAGTGATGATGGGATTGTTTGAGGTTGTTATTATTTAAGGTTCTATAGATCCTTCATGAATTAAAACAAACATTTTCTACATTTAGTATATTTATAAAAGCAAAGTTTGGCATTCGTGTGAAATGTGTGTGTATATATATATATATATATATATATATATATATATATATATATATATATATATTATATATATAAGAATGCCTGATTGTTATGGTTTAGTTTGCATGTATATATAGTATAATAATTGACTCAATGAGGTCTGACCCCCCTCAATTATTTTTTTCAGGAGATCCCATATCGTCAGACCTTAGTTGTAGAGTTCCTCACCGGTGTTCTTCAGTCCCAGCTATTTTATGCAAATGTATATTTTGAACTTTAAATTGTATTCTAGAAATTGCAGTAGTAGTGTTATTATATTGGAAGTGTATTATTTTGTTTGGATATTATATACTCTGAGAATTTGTATTTTAATATTGTACGAATATGTATTCATTTATAAAAGGATTTGGAGTATTTATTTTATATTGATTCAGAAAAATTTTAATTTGGTCATACTTTATTTAATTATTGCATGATTTTATTTTCTAAGGCTTGCTACGGGTTCCGGATTCAAAAGAATTCCCGTTCCCTAGCACCGGTCATGACTCCTGGTTTGGGTCGTGACAAAGTTGGTATCAGAGCTGAGTTCTGTGTCAGGGCTTAGTTATTTGAGTTGTGGCCCTAGTTTTAAAAGTTATGTTTTCTGTTAAACTACTACAGTGAATTAGGTTCGGTCATGTCTTTGAAAAGTCTTCCTTGCATTAGGAATTCCGCATAACCATTAGGGTGTCTGTTGATGTTTGTGATTGTTTGAACTATTTGTTTATTTTTGCTCCTTATTGATTGCCTTGAGCGTGAGTCGCTCCATCGATTGATGAGATTGATGATAGTTGATCTTCTGAGCACGAGGTTCTACCCCCTATGCATCCTGTTAGGCGTAGGGGTAGAGATGGATTTAGAAGGCCTGATGATCGCTGTTGACAACGGGAATAACTGAATGAGGAGCTGGTCACTTAGCATTGCAATGATATTGCTTCTGCAACAGGAGTTTCGCAAGATGCGATGCTGATTCCTTCGATCATTCAGCAGATGTAATTTCTTTTCACCCGAGAACTTGAGACATGTCAATTCTGCGTATATTCTATATTCTGAATTCTATTGATTTCCATATCTTTTTAGCGCAGTGAATGTGAATTGTTTCTTCTGCAGAGACAATATTGATGATCAGTCTCTTCAAGTTAAAGTTGTGGTTATAGTTTCAACTTTACTACACCTATCTAGTATAGGGGTGGGTTAGAGGCAACTATAACTCAAGGGTTAAGGTAGTCATTGTAAGCAGTACAAGCATTCCTTTTGGACTTGAACGGGCAATAATTATGACTACGATAGCCGAGACTAATAAGAGCTTGATAGCATTTAGTTAAGTTTGGCAGTTGTTTGATATGCTTTGATGGGGGAATTGGAAAATGTCTAATGAAGACGAAGCACTCTTGTATTCCTTATGACAAGCTGTCAGTTCTAACTGCAACACATAATTTGAGTTAAAGGGGGATTTCTAAGATACTTCCATCCACCTTTAAGGAAGGATAATTACATGTATCAGCTATTGCACAGAGTAAGGGAAGAGCAATCAGTTGAGAAGATTACCTGTAAACTCTTCAATCTGATACGTCATGCTGAAGACATAATACAGTATAAGAGAAGACTGGTAGAATTATGTGTTACAGGATTAAGCGTAATATATTAGCATCTGAACTGAGAATTGAGATTTAGAGAGTTATTGTGAATTCAGTCTTTTGGGTGTAATTAATCTTGATGAGATGTGAAAGGGTTTTCAAGAATATCTGGCTCTAGTTGAGTATACTTCAGTGGAGAAGTTGTCTCTCCCAAATGTTTTAATTCCCTGTGAGTTACCAGGTTTACCACCTTACAGACATTGAATTTTGTATTGATGTGGTTCCTGATATAACTCCTATTTCAATGTAGCCCTACAAATGACTCTTGCAGAGCTGTAGGAGCAATTGCAAGAGCTGTATGACCAAGGTTTTGTCAGAACTTATGTTTCTCTTTGGGGTGCACTAATCCTATTGTAAAGAAGAAGGATGGTACCTTGAGACTATGCATTGACTGCAGAGAGATGAACAGGGTAACAGTGAAGGACAAGTATCCTCTTTTGAGGATAGATGACCTGTCTAATCAGCTAC
>CANTUR010001986.1:57500-60000 GCA_947683625.1 Mallotus nudiflorus | reverse complement strand
TCATGGCCGAGCCTCGGCAGGCCCTCGGCCGAGAGTCCTGGCATGCCTCGGCGCGCATGGTCGAGCCTCGGCAGGCCCTCGGCCGAGATTCCTGGCATGCCTCGGCGCGCATGGCCGAGGCTTCGCAGGCCCTCGGCCGAGATTCCTGGCATGCCTCGGCGCGCATGGCCGAGCCTCGGCAGGCCCTCGGCCGAGAGTCCTGGCATGCCTCGGCGCGCATGGCCGAGCCTCGGCACGCCCTCGGCCGAGAGTCCGGGCATGCCTCGGCGCGCATGGCCGAGGCCTCGGCACCCTCTCGGCCAAGAGTGCTGGCATGCCTCGGAGCGCATGGCCGAGGCCTCGGCCCCCTCTCGGCCGAGAGTCCTCGCATGCCTCGGCGCTCATGGCCGAGCCTCGGCAGGCCCTCGGACGAGATTCCTGGCATGCCTCGGCGCGCATGGCCGAGGCTTCGCAGGCCCTCGGCCGAGATTCCTGGCATGCCTCGGCGCGCATGGCCGATCCTCGGCAGGCCCTCGGCCGAGAGTCCAGGCATGCCTCGGCGCGCATGGCCGAGCCTCGGCACGCCCTCGGCCGAGAGTCCCGGCATGCCTCGGCGCGCATGGCCGAGGCCTCGGCACCCTCTCGGCCAAGAGTGCTGGCATGCCTCGGAGCGCATGGCCGAGGCCTCGGCCCCCTCTCGGCCGAGAGTCCTCGCATGCCTCGGCGCTCATGGCCGAGCCTCGGCAGGCCCTCGGACGAGATTCCTGGCATGCCTCGGCGCGCATGGCCGAGGCTCGGCAGGCCCTCGGCCGAGAGTCCTGGCATGCCTCGGCACGCCCTCGGCCGAGAGTCCTGGCATGCCTCGGCGTGCATGGCCGAGGCCTCGGCTCGCCCATGGCCGAGTATCGTTGGAGGTTAATGGCATGGCTTTTGGAGGTTAATGGCATGCTCCCCGGGCGGATAGATGCCTATGCGGCACGGTCAAGGGGCACATGCTTTTGGCACGAGACATTACGTGCTTTTAGAGCGTTGAATATGGTTCGGGCTTGATTTTTGTTGCGGTAAGTTGGATGGGGTTGATCATCCTCGGTGCCACAACCCCGACAAGTATATCGGGCATCATTATATCATATATGTTGTGACCCTTCCTCGCGTATGATGAAACCATTCACTATTTATTTGAAAATGGTACTTCTAAAGTTTCATTGGCAAGATGCCTTTATTCCGGTGGGACTGCATGCTTTTGCCACATAGCCATTTTGGCCGATTTTTCGGGAAGATTGAGCATATAGCCCAATCATCAAGCAAACATCGTGAAAATTAAAATATGGTCACACCATTAAATTTATCATATTTTTTTATGGCTATCCACAAGAAACGGTGATTTTTTGAGGCGTCCACTATTTTTTATGAATTTATCTATTTTCCGCATTAAAAAAATAAAAAAAAATAGTTATCGTGCTCAAAAAATTCTGAAATCTTTTCCTACAGCATATTTGATTATTCTTAACATATCTTCAGGAGGTCTTTGTTATGGTGGGACTTCATATTTTTGCCACATTGGCATTTTGGGCGATTTTTCGGGAAGATTTAGCATGTAGCACAATCATCAAGAAAACATCATGAGAATTAAAATCTGGTCACACCCATTAAATTTACCATATTTTTTTGGGGCTCTCCACAAAAAATGGTGATTTTTTGAGGTCTCCTCTATTTTTTATGAATTTCTCTATTTTCCGCATTAAAAAAATAAAAAAAAATATTTAACGTGCTCAAAAAATTCTGAAATTTTTTGCTAGAGTATATTGTAATTATTCTTAACATATCTGCAAAAAATCATTTCAAAATTCCTTAAATTGAATTTTTTAGGGGGGGTGTGATGGGTGGAACATATTGATGTCTCCTCCTACCACAGCCCACTGTGCTCCTTATGCTCTTTAGGGGGGTGCAGCATACCTCAACCCCCCTGGGGGGGCTGGGGCGCCTAGGCAACGGGGCATGCCTAGGCACTTGTGGGCTTCGGTGTGGCGCGGAAAACATCCCCCTACCCCCTCCGGTGCCTCGGTCGGATGTCGGAAGGACCCGGGCCATGGCGGGCCACCACGCCATGTCGCGGGCCCACTCGCTGCGGATTTTTTCCTGAGGTGGTGGCATGTTGCCCCGATTGTTGGGGGATGTTGAGGGGCCTCATCCGCTCACCGCGGTCGAACCCGAGGCAACTCTAACGATCGGGGTGGAGGATCGGTGGAGCGAGGCATTTCATGGTTGTGATCCAACGGCGTTGGGGCCCAACCCCGTGCTGGAGCGTGCTGATGGGCTGCTTGGGTAAGGCTTGAGCTCGGCATTCACGTGCTGTGTTTTTTCAATGCTCTTCGCCAAGCGTGGGCGGCCTCGATGCGTGCCGATGGACGGGGGAACGTCCCCTCCGAGGGCGGTGAGCATCCAAGGATGTGTGGCTGACGTTTTTGGGGACAAACCTCGTGCTGAAGTGTGCACAGGGGCTGCTGGTTTCGGGGTGGGC
>CANTUR010001986.1:42500-47500 GCA_947683625.1 Mallotus nudiflorus | reverse complement strand
CGATGTGTAGGCCTCTTTGCACCCTTCTCACCTTGCCCCTCTCGAGATTCACCCTTGGAGATTTGTATGTCGAAGATCCCCTTGTCTTGACACTTCTCCCTCTCGATAGGTATGGGTAGCATTTGGCCATCCTCCATAAAGTACATGGTGTTAGCATAGGGAACCAAGATAGCTTTCACCATGTTTAGGAAGTCCATCCCCAAGTAGAACTTCCTTCCTCCAAGTGGAGCTACTAAAATGTCAAGTTTGCCATGCCACGGACCAATCTCGACGTCCACTCCGCGAGCCTTCCCCTCGATCTTGAACATCTTGTCGTCCACCCCTTTGGCAAAGCCACTTGACTTCCTATATGGCATGCCTATCTCGTTGGCAAGTTCCTTTGCCATATAGATTGTATCGGCACCAGAGTCGATCATGGCTTCTAAGGTTTGTCCCCGTACCTTAGTCTTGATCAACATTCGGCCACGATGTTGCTCTCCACTCTTGGGTTGAATGGAAGGAAGGAGATTGATGCTAGCAAGCTCCCCCTCGCGTTGCTTCTCCCCCTCCTCCATTCTTACCAAAGCCGCAAGCTTCCCTCGCTTGGGGCACTCATATGCTCGATGTGGCCCATTGCAAATGAAACAAGCAAGTTTCGGCTTAGAAGACTCACCCTTGTCCTCCTTACGCCATGGTTTGGATGACCCCTCTTTGTCATCCCTCCTCCACTTGCTTCGTCCCTTATACCTTGGGCGGGAGCGCTCTTCGTCATTGTCGGAAGACTCCCCATTGTCTCCCCCACCATTGCTATCGTAATCGACCTTTTTGCCTTTGTCTTTCGGGTCCCTTTTCTTGAACTCTATTAAGCTCTCGGCAATGGCCATCGCGGTAGCAAGGTCTTTGACATCTCGTCGCTCCAACTCTTGCTTGGCCCAATGGGACAATCCATCGAGGAAGTTGAATAATGCCTCCTTCTCTCCCAAATTAGGTATCTCCAACATCAACTCAGAGAACTCCTTGACATACTCTCGTATGTACCCCTCCTTGTGTTGAAGACGACGAAGCTTGGCCCTCGCTTCATTCTCCGCATCCTTGGGGTAGAATTGGGCCTTTAACTCCCTCTTGAAGTCTTCCCATGTAGTGATGGTGCACGTCCCCCTTTTGACGTCCTCGCACCTCCTTCTCCACCACACGGTAGCCACATCATTTAAATAGAGAGATACAGACCTCACCTTGGCATTCTCATCCACGATGCCTACGGCCTCAAAGTACCTCTCCAAGCTCCATAGGAAGTTGTCTATCTCCCTCGCATTCCTCGCCCCACCATAGGCTTTCGGCTTGGGAGCATCCACCTTATGAATGGTCGTAGCTTGGACTCCACCACCGCTCGCCAACGCGGCCTTTACCAAGCTAAGCTCCATCTCGAGCTTCTCGACCTTCTCCTTGTAAGCTTGCAACATTGCCTTAAGGGTTTTGTCTTCCCTTGACAACTTGTCCACGACCTCATTCAAGGCACCTTGCATCTCCCCTCGAAGCTCCTCCTCGTCACCACCCTTGGACTCGAGCTCCACGATACGTTGGTCCATGTCTTCGAGCTTGTCCCTCCACTCGGACATGGTGGTCTCTACCTTGACCAACCTTTCCTCCATGGCCGTTAGCAAGTCACGAGATTTCTCTCGTCCACCCTTCTTCGCACCACCTTGTGCTTGGCTTGTTGCTTGCTCACCTAAACCCGCCATTCTCTTGTGCTAACACTCTAACACACACTCCAAAGAAGGCAACCCAAATCCTCGAACTCAACCAAGAGCTCAACCCGCTCTGATACCAACTGTCACGTGAGTTTTGTTAACCCCCAACACTCGCCCACGTGCGGCCTAGCAATACCTCGTCCAACCCACGCAAGTATGCTAGTAAGCCTCCTTACCCACACTTTTAGGATCGTGCCTTGGCTTTGGAAAGCTAGCACACCCACTAGCAAAATGTATGCTTAAGAAGAGAAAGGGTAGCACAAGTGTTATGTGTAAACAAACCTTGCTTTACACTATATAAATAAACAAGAATGGCTTACAAGAAAGTATGCTTCCTATGGCTTTACAAGGTTTAGCTCTCTCTTGGCTAGATGGCTCCTAACACTCTTCTATCTTTCTCTCTATTTACAAATGAGGGTGGAGGTATTTATAGGTGAGGATGGGTTACTATTCCCACCTCCTTACTATTCCACCTCCTCATGGGAATATTCTAGAACCTTCCCATGTCACACTTATGGAAGCTTCCCTTCCTCTCCTCCCATGGAGAGTTCTAGACACCCCATGTCTAGATATTTCCATAAGCTTCCCATACAACCCTCATGGACTCTCTACACACTTCCATAATATGCTAGAGTACTCCACACAACTCTAGCTTATTCTAGCCTATTCTAGAATATTCTATAGTACTCCTACATACTATAGTTAAGCTAGGGAGAATGTATGCCTTTTAAACCACCCACCTCGGTGTCAAAACTCCTTAGGCATATTTCCCGTGACACTCGGCCGAGATTCCTGGCATGCCTCGGCGCTCATGGCCGAGCCTCGGCAGGCCCTCGGCCGAGAGTCCTGGCATGCCTCGGCGCGCATGGTCGAGCCTCGGCAGGCCCTCGGCCGAGATTCCTGGCATGCCTCGGCGCGCATGGCCGAGGCTTCGCAGGCCCTCGGCCGAGATTCCTGGCATGCCTCGGCGCGCATGGCCGAGCCTCGGCAGGCCCTCGGCCGAGAGTCCTGGCATGCCTCGGCGCGCATGGCCGAGCCTCGGCACGCCCTCGGCCGAGAGTCCGGGCATGCCTCGGCGCGCATGGCCGAGGCCTCGGCACCCTCTCGGCCAAGAGTGCTGGCATGCCTCGGAGCGCATGGCCGAGGCCTCGGCCCCCTCTCGGCCGAGAGTCCTCGCATGCCTCGGCGCTCATGGCCGAGCCTCGGCAGGCCCTCGGACGAGATTCCTGGCATGCCTCGGCGCGCATGGCCGAGGCTTCGCAGGCCCTCGGCCGAGATTCCTGGCATGCCTCGGCGCGCATGGCCGATCCTCGGCAGGCCCTCGGCCGAGAGTCCAGGCATGCCTCGGCGCGCATGGCCGAGCCTCGGCACGCCCTCGGCCGAGAGTCCCGGCATGCCTCGGCGCGCATGGCCGAGGCCTCGGCACCCTCTCGGCCAAGAGTGCTGGCATGCCTCGGAGCGCATGGCCGAGGCCTCGGCCCCCTCTCGGCCGAGAGTCCTCGCATGCCTCGGCGCTCATGGCCGAGCCTCGGCAGGCCCTCGGACGAGATTCCTGGCATGCCTCGGCGCGCATGGCCGAGGCTCGGCAGGCCCTCGGCCGAGAGTCCTGGCATGCCTCGGCACGCCCTCGGCCGAGAGTCCTGGCATGCCTCGGCGTGCATGGCCGAGGCCTCGGCTCGCCCATGGCCGAGTATCGTTGGAGGTTAATGGCATGGCTTTTGGAGGTTAATGGCATGCTCCCCGGGCGGATAGATGCCTATGCGGCACGGTCAAGGGGCACATGCTTTTGGCACGAGACATTACGTGCTTTTAGAGCGTTGAATATGGTTCGGGCTTGATTTTTGTTGCGGTAAGTTGGATGGGGTTGATCATCCTCGGTGCCACAACCCCGACAAGTATATCGGGCATCATTATATCATATATGTTGTGACCCTTCCTCGCGTATGATGAAACCATTCACTATTTATTTGAAAATGGTACTTCTAAAGTTTCATTGGCAAGATGCCTTTATTCCGGTGGGACTGCATGCTTTTGCCACATAGCCATTTTGGCCGATTTTTCGGGAAGATTGAGCATATAGCCCAATCATCAAGCAAACATCGTGAAAATTAAAATATGGTCACACCATTAAATTTATCATATTTTTTTATGGCTATCCACAAGAAACGGTGATTTTTTGAGGCGTCCACTATTTTTTATGAATTTATCTATTTTCCGCATTAAAAAAATAAAAAAAAATAGTTATCGTGCTCAAAAAATTCTGAAATCTTTTCCTACAGCATATTTGATTATTCTTAACATATCTTCAGGAGGTCTTTGTTATGGTGGGACTTCATATTTTTGCCACATTGGCATTTTGGCCGATTTTTCGGGAAGATTTAGCATGTAGCACAATCATCAAGAAAACATCATGAGAATTAAAATCTGGTCACACCATTAAATTTACCATATTTTTTTGGGGCTCTCCACAAAAAATGGTGATTTTTTGAGGTCTCCTCTATTTTTTATGAATTTCTCTATTTTCCGCATTAAAAAAATAAAAAAAAATATTTAACGTGCTCAAAAAATTCTGAAATTTTTTGCTAGAGTATATTGTATTATTCTTAACATATCTGCAAAAAATCATTTCAAAATTCCTTAAATTGAATTTTTTAGGGGGGGTGTGATGGGTGGAACATATTGATGTCTCCTCCTACCACAGCCCACTGTGCTCCTTATGCTCTTTAGGGGGGTGCAGCATACCTCAACCCCCCTGGGGGGGCTGGGGCGCCTAGGCAACGGGGCATGCCTAGGCACTTGTGGGCTTCGGTGTGGCGCGGAAAACATCCCCCTACCCCCTCCGGTGCCCCGGTCGGATGTCGGAAGGACCCGGGCCATGGCGGGCCACCACGCCATGTCGCGGGCCCACTCGCTGCGGATTTTTTCCTGAGGTGGTGGCATGTTGCCCCGATTGTTGGGGGATGTTGAGGGGCCTCATCCGCTCACCGCGGTCGAACCCGAGGCAACTCTAACGATCGGGGTGGAGGATCGGTGGAGCGAGGCATTTCATGGTTGTGATCCAACGGCGTTGGGGCCCAACCCCGTGCTGGAGCGTGCTGATGGGCTGCTTGGGTAAGGCTTGAGCTCGGCATTCACGTGCTGTGTTTTTTCAATGCTCTTCGCCAAGCGTGGGCGGCCTCGATGCGTGCCGATGGACGGGGGAACGTCCCCTCCGAGGGCGGTGAGCATCCAAGGATGTGTGGCTGACGTTTTTGGGGACAAACCTCGTGCTGA
>CANTUR010001986.1:30000-32500 GCA_947683625.1 Mallotus nudiflorus | reverse complement strand
TCGGGCTTGATTTTTGTTGCGGTAAGTTGGATGGGGTTGATCATCCTCGGTGCCACAACCCCGACAAGTATATCGGGCATCATTATATCATATATGTTGTGACCCTTCCTCGCGTATGATGAAACCATTCACTATTTATTTGAAAATGGTACTTCTAAAGTTTCATTGGCAAGATGCCTTTATTCCGGTGGGACTGCATGCTTTTGCCACATAGCCATTTTGGCCGATTTTTCGGGAAGATTGAGCATATAGCCCAATCATCAAGCAAACATCGTGAAAATTAAAATATGGTCACACCATTAAATTTATCATATTTTTTTATGGCTATCCACAAGAAACGGTGATTTTTTGAGGCGTCCACTATTTTTTATGAATTTATCTATTTTCCGCATTAAAAAAATAAAAAAAAATAGTTATCGTGCTCAAAAAATTCTGAAATCTTTTCCTACAGCATATTTGATTATTCTTAACATATCTTCAGGAGGTCTTTGTTATGGTGGGACTTCATATTTTTGCCACATTGGCATTTTGGCCGATTTTTCGGGAAGATTTAGCATGTAGCACAATCATCAAGAAAACATCATGAGAATTAAAATCTGGTCACACCATTAAATTTACCATATTTTTTTGGGGCTCTCCACAAAAAATGGTGATTTTTTGAGGTCTCCTCTATTTTTTATGAATTTCTCTATTTTCCGCATTAAAAAAATAAAAAAAAATATTTAACGTGCTCAAAAAATTCTGAAATTTTTTGCTAGAGTATATTGTATTATTCTTAACATATCTGCAAAAAATCATTTCAAAATTCCTTAAATTGAATTTTTTAGGGGGGGTGTGATGGGTGGAACATATTGATGTCTCCTCCTACCACAGCCCACTGTGCTCCTTATGCTCTTTAGGGGGGTGCAGCATACCTCAACCCCCCTGGGGGGGGCTGGGGCGCCTAGGCAACGGGGCATGCCTAGGCACTTGTGGGCTTCGGTGTGGCGCGGAAAACATCCCCCTACCCCCTCCGGTGCCCCGGTCGGATGTCGGAAGGACCCGGGCCATGGCGGGCCACCACGCCATGTCGCGGGCCCACTCGCTGCGGATTTTTTCCTGAGGTGGTGGCATGTTGCCCCGATTGTTGGGGGATGTTGAGGGGCCTCATCCGCTCACCGCGGTTGAACCCGAGGCAACTCTAACGATCGGGGTGGAGGATCGGTGGAGCGAGGCATTTCATGGTTGTGATCCAACGGCGTTGGGGCCCAACCCCGTGCTGGAGCGTGCTGATGGGCTGCTTGGGTAAGGCTTGAGCTCGGCATTCACGTGCTGTGTTTTTTCAATGCTCTTCGCCAAGCGTGGGCGGCCTCGATGCGTGCCGATGGACGGGGGAACGTCCCCTCCGAGGGCGGTGAGCATCCAAGGATGTGTGGCTGACGTTTTTGGGGACAAACCTCGTGCTGAAGTGTGCACAGGGGCTGCCGGTTTCGGGGTGGGCGCGAATGTCACCAGGCTGAGTAATCTACCTTCGTGTGATGTCCAGGTCCGAACGGTAGCTTTTGTATGTGGATGCATGGGGGGTGTCCCCTTGATCGGAGGCGCACAGCCGTTGATGTGCTT
The DNA here is from genome assembly GCA_947683625.1 of Mallotus nudiflorus. NCBI lineage: Eukaryota > Viridiplantae > Streptophyta > Magnoliopsida > Malpighiales > Euphorbiaceae > Mallotus > Mallotus nudiflorus. The sequence goes on along the minus strand of CANTUR010001986.1, from coordinate 30,898 downwards.
TGCGATGCGGGCTCTTGAGGGTTGATTACTGTGGCTTTGAGGTGCTAATGGTCGCTTTCTTGAGGTGTGGGCGTGGCACCCTCGTGCTGTGCCGGCATGGATGGTTGGGGGCTTACGGCATCTCGGGGCTCGGTGTGATGCTCTCGAGGGCCTTGCAACGAACGTGCCGAGCCTTGAGCCTGGGCGTGCCAAGGGTGGATGTCTTGCTGCGAGGGCACATCATTCAGTTGGAGTGCTCGAGTGGGGGGGCAGGATCTCGCGGCACAACCGGTGCAAGGGGCTGAGCATTGTTCGGTGACGCATTTCTGCGCATGCTTATGTTGAGGCTGGGGGTGCTCGCATTGTGCTTGGGCGTGCCAATGGCGGATGCTGCATTGCGAGGGCACATCATTAAGTTGTAGTGCTTGAGCGGTGGGGTGGAAGCTTGCGGCGCAACTGTGGCATGAGGCTTGAACTCCGTCGACGATGCATTTCGACGTGCGCTTGTGCTGAGGCTGGGGGCTTGCCATGCGCCTGGGCGTGTCAAGAGTGCATGCTGTATTGCGAGGGCACATCATTAAAGATGTAGTGCTTGAGCGGTTTGGCAGAATCTTGCGGCACAACTGCGGCAAAGGGCAAGAACCTTGCCGAGGACGCATTACGGCGTACGCTTGTGTTGAGGCTGGGGGCTTGCCCTGTGCTCGGGCGTGCCAAAGGTGGATGCTTCACTACGAGGGCACATCATTAAGTTGAAGTGCTTGAGCGGTGGGGTGGAAGCTTGCGGCGCAACTATGGCATGAGGCTTGAACTCTGTCGACGATGCATTTGGGCGTGCGCTTATGCTGAGGCTGGGGGCTTGCCATGCGCCTGGGCGTGTCAAGAGTGCATGCTGTATTGCGAGGGCACATCATTAAGTTTG
>CANTUR010001986.1:2500-10000 GCA_947683625.1 Mallotus nudiflorus | reverse complement strand
GAATATGTGAAGGAGTTTTCCGAATTGATGTTGGAGATCCCCGACTTGGGAGAAAAAGAGGCATTCCATGCTTTCATCGATGGTTTGTCTCGATGGGCTCAATTGGAGCTAGAAAGGCGAGGTGTCCAAGACCTCACCACCGCAATGGCAACCGCCGAGTCCTTGATTGAGTTGAAGAAGAAGGACTCTTACAAGCCAAAATGGAAGAAGCCCGAGAAGAGTGGCAAAGGTGGGGGAGATAAGGAGAAATTCCCCAAGGAAGGCAAGGCTTCATATAAGGAGAAGGGCAAGTGGAAGAAGGATGAGAAGGTGGTTCTCCTCCAAAAACTCTCGCTTGCTTTATTTGCGATGGACCTCATCGTGCCTACGAATGTCCAAAGCGTGGGAAGCTTGGAGCATTAGTGAGCACCGAAGAGGAGAGGCGAGAAGAAGAACGAAGAATTGCATCCCTTCGACTCCTCAATGCCATTCAAGCCAAAGTGGAACAAAGCCTCGTGGTCGAATGTACGTGGAGACTCAAATCGGTGGCACAAGTGTGCAAGCCATGGTGGACACCGGTGCCGACACGGTGTACATGTCGAAGGAGGTGGCCGACTCTATAGGGCTACCTTATGAAAAGGAGAGGGGCTACATCAAGGGTGTGAATGCCAAAAGACTACCCATCGTTGGCATGGCGAGAGGGACCGACATTCGCATTGGCCAATGGCAAGGTAAGGTTGATATCACCATTGCTCCTATTGATGATCAACGTTTCTATCTTGGTATAGACTTCCTCGACATGGTGAAGGCTTTCTTAGTCCCATACACCAACACCATGTGCATTATGGAGAGTGGCCAACCGTGCATGGTGCCGATAAAGAGGGAGCTAAGCCAAGACATGATGATATCGGCCATACAAATCTCTAAGGGTGTGAAAAGGAAGGAGCCAACCTTCCTTGCAACCCTTAAGGTGGAAGAAGGTCTCAACGATGATGATGCTAAGCTTCCAAGCCCCATCCATGATGTGCTTGAAGAGTTCAAAGATCTTATGCCACCACAATTACCAAAGAAGCTTCCTCCTCGACGGGAAGTGGACCACGAGATTGAAATAGAGCAAGGAGCGAAGCCACCTGCCTTTGCACCCTACCGTATGGCACCATCCGGAGTTGGAGGAACTAAGGAGGCAACTCAAGGAGCTTCTTGACGCGGGCTACATTAGGCCATCTAAAGCTCCATATGGTGCGCCGGTATTGTTCCAAAAGAAACACGATGGTTCCCTTCGGTTGTGCATTGACTATCGCGCACTAAACAAGATCACCGTCAAGAATAAGTACCCCATTCCGCACATTGCCGATATCTTTGATCAACTTGGTGGTGCTAAGTGGTTTACCAAGTTGGATTTGAGGTCCGGGTACTATCAAGTGCGCATTTCGAGGGACATGAGCCAAAGACGGCATGTGTGACGAGATATGGATCCTACGAGTTCCTTGTCATGCCCTTTGGCCTCACAAATGCTCCGGCCACGTTTTGCACTCTTATGAACAAGGTACTTGCTCCTTATCTTGACCGTTTTGTTGTTGTTTATCTTGACGATATTGTTGTGTATAGCAATACCTTGGAGGAGCACGTGGAGCACTTAAGGCAAGTATTCAAGGCCTTACGTGATAATGAACTATACGTCAAGAAGGAAAAATGCTCTTTTGCCCAAAGAGAGGTGACATTCCTTGGGCATATTGTTGGTAATGGCAAATTAAAGATGGATGGTTCAAAGGTGAAGGCCATCCAAGAATGGGAGCCGCCAACCAAGGTGACCGAGTTGAGATCTTTCCTTGGATTGGTGAACTACTATCGAAGGTTCATAAGGGGCTATTCATCTATAGCCTCTCCCTTGACGGACTTGTTAAAGAAAGGGCATGTGTGGGATTGGTCTACGAAGTGCCAACTAGCCTTTGATGAGTTGAAGAAGGCTATTATGGAGGAGCCGGTGTTAGCACTTCCCGACCATACCAAGACATACGAGATCCACACCGATGCTTCCGACTTTGCTATTGGTGGAGTACTTATGCAAGAGGGGCATCCAATAGCCTTTGAAAGTAGGAAGCTCAATGACACCGAACGGAGGTACACGGTGCAAGAAAAAAGAGATGGACCGCCGTGGTACATTGCTTGCGAACGTGGAGGCACTACTTGCTTGGGAGCAAATTTGTTGTCAAGACCGACAATGTTGCCACTAGCTACTTTCAAACGCAAAAGAAGCTCACGCCAAAGCAAGCTAGGTGGCAAGACTTCCTTGCGGAGTTTGACTATGTCATGGAGTATAAGCCGGGCAAAGCGAACCTTGTTGCCGATGCACTTAGTAGAAAGGGGGAGCTTGCCGATATAAGTCGCCCCAAGTGCAACTTGTGGGAACGCATCAAGGAAGGGCTAAAGCATGATTCCTTGGCCAAGAACTTCATGGCTCTTGTTCGAGAAGGTAAAACTCGAAGATTTTTGGCTTGAAGGGGATTTGCTTTACACCAAGAGAAGAAGACTATACGTGCCGCTCCATGACAACCTTAGGAAGGAAATTATCAAGGAGTGCCATGATAGCAAGTGGGCGGGACATCCAGGCATACAACGCACAATAGCACTTGTGGAGAATGCCTATTATTGGCCTCGCATGAGGGAAGATGTGGAGGCCTACGTAAGAACTTGTCTTGTGTGCCAACAAGACAAGATGGAGCAACAAGCCCCAAGTGGTTTGCTAGAGCCACTTTCCATTCCCATCGAGACCATGGGAGAGTGTTTCCATGGATTTTATAGTGGGGCTTCCTATATCCGAAGGGTGTGCATGGATCTTTGTTGTGGTGGATCGCTTCTCAAAGTATGGCATCTCATTCCCGCACCAAAGTCCATCACGGCCGAAGGAGCCGCCCATCTTTTCATGAAGCACGTGGTGAAGTATTGGGGTGTGCCGAGATCAATAGTAAGCGATAGAGATGCTCGATTCACGGGTCGCTTTTGGACGGAGTTGTTCAAGCTATTAGGCACCGACCTAAAATTCTCCGACGAGCATGCACCCCCAAACCGATGGGCAAACCGAGAGAATCAATGCTCTCTTGGAGCTGTTACTTAAGGCACTACGTAAGTGCCAATCAACGAAATTGGGCTAAGTTGCTTGATGTTGCCCAATTCTCATATAACTTACAAAGGAGCGAGTCCACAGGCAAGAGTCCTTTTGAGATCGTCACGGGGCAAACAACCTTACACTCCAAGCACTCTTGCCATGGATTGGTCGAGTAGGAGTCCACCTGCTTTCAAACTTGCAAAAGAATGGAGGGAGCAAAATGATGTTGCTCGATCCTACTTGGAGAAGGCATCCAAGAGAATGAAAAAGTGGGCGGACAAGAAAAGAAGGCACATGGAGTTCAACGAAGGCGATAAAGTGCTCGTTAAACTATACTTGCATGGAAAAGCCGACGGACTTCATTGGGCCTTAAAAGGAGATACGAGGGACCCTTTCCCATCATCAAACGTGTGGGAAAGGCAGCTTACAAGGTAGAACTTCCACAAGGCATCAAGATCCACCCTGTCTTTCATGTGAGCATGCTAAAGCCTATCGGGAGGATCTCGATGACCCGAGTAGAGGAAGATCCAAAAGAGCTCCATTGAATGTGAGAGCTCAATACGATAAAGAGGTGGAATACATTATCTCCCATCGGAAGGTGCCACAATCAAACCTACCCCCCAACAACCGAATTCCTTGTCAAATGGAAGGGACTTCCAGAAAGTGAAGCTAGTTGGGAACCGATTCGAGACTTGTGGCAATTTGAAGAACAAATCAAGTCATACGAGGAGATGGCAACGGGGGCGTTGCCGGATTAGGTGGGGGAGAATGTCACACCGCGGAGCTCTAGTCCAAAAATTTTGACCGAGAGTGCTAGAGTTATGTAGAATTCTCTAGAACACTCTTGAACATTGTAGAGATATCTTGTACATACTAGACATATCTAGTAGCATGTAGATAAGTCTAGAAGTTTCCACACATGTATGTATGTAAGTGAGTTCTAGAACATTCCCTTGAGGAGGTGGGAATAGTAGCCACCCATGCTATAAATACCTCCTCACCCCATCATTTTGGACACTTTTGGTGAACATAATACAAGTATACTTTCCAAAGCTCTTGTGCTCTCTTTGTGCCTTTTTACTTAAGCATACTTTCGTTGCCGTAATTCTTGCCATCTTGCCGAGTTTGGCATACGTTAGAAGGCTTACTAGCATTCTTGACATTGGGTGAATCAAGCTTGCTAGGCCGCACGTGGGCTAAGTTCGCGAGTATAACAAAACTCACGTGACACTCGGCCGAGATTCCTGGCATGCCTCGGCGCTCATGGCCGAGCCTCGGCAGGCCCTCGGCCGAGAGTCCTGGCATGCCTCGGCGCGCATGGTCGAGCCTCGGCAGGCCCTCGGCCGAGATTCCTGGCATGCCTCGGCGCGCATGGCCGAGGCTTCGCAGGCCCTCGGCCGAGATTCCTGGCATGCCTCGGCGCGCATGGCCGAGCCTCGGCAGGCCCTCGGCCGAGAGTCCTGGCATGCCTCGGCGCGCATGGCCGAGCCTCGGCACGCCCTCGGCCGAGAGTCCGGGCATGCCTCGGCGCGCATGGCCGAGGCCTCGGCACCCTCTCGGCCAAGAGTGCTGGCATGCCTCGGAGCGCATGGCCGAGGCCTCGGCCCCCCTCTCGGCCGAGAGTCCTCGCATGCCTCGGCGCTCATGGCCGAGCCTCGGCAGGCCCTCGGACGAGATTCCTGGCATGCCTCGGCGCGCATGGCCGAGGCTTCGCAGGCCCTCGGCCGAGATTCCTGGCATGCCTCGGCGCGCATGGCCGATCCTCGGCAGGGCCCTCGGCCGAGAGTCCAGGCATGCCTCGGCGCGCATGGCCGAGCCTCGGCACGCCCTCGGCCGAGAGTCCCGGCATGCCTCGGCGCGCATGCCGAGGCCTCGGCACCCCTCTCGGCCAAGAGTGCTGGCATGCCTCGGAGCGCATGGCCGAGGCCTCGGCCCCCTCTCGGCCGAGAGTCCTCGCATGCCTCGGCGCTCATGGCCGAGCCTCGGCAGGCCCTCGGACGAGATTCCTGGCATGCCTCGGCGCGCATCGGCCGAGGCTCGGCAGGCCCTCGGCCGAGAGTCCCTGGCATGCCTCGGCACGCCCTCGGCCGAGAGTCCTGGCATGCCTCGGCGTGCATGGCCGAGGCCTCGGCTCGCCCATGGCCGAGTATCGTTGGAGGTTAATGGCATGGCTTTTGGAGGTTAATGGCATGCTCCCCGGGCGGATAGATGCCTATGCGGCACGGTCAAGGGCACATGCTTTTGGCACGAGACATTACGTGCTTTTAGAGCGTTGAATATGGTTCGGGCTTGATTTTTGTTGCGGTAAGTTGATGGGGTTGATCATCCTCGGTGCCACAACCCCGACAAGTATATCGGGCATCATTATATCATATATGTTGTGACCCTTCCTCGCGTATGATGAAACCATTCACTATTTATTTGAAATGGTACTTCTAAAGTTTCATTGGCAAGATGCCTTTATTCCGGTGGGACTGCATGCTTTTGCCACATAGCCATTTTGGCCGATTTTTCGGGAAGATTGAGCATATAGCCCATCATCAAGCAAACATCGTGAAAATTAAAATATGGTCACACCATTAAATTTATCATATTTTTTTATGGCTATCCACAAGAAACGGTGATTTTTTGAGGCGTCCACTATTTTTTATGAATTTATCTATTTTCCGCATTAAAAAAATAAAAAAAAATAGTTATCGTGCTCAAAAAATTCTGAAATCTTTTCCTACAGCATATTTGATTATTCTTAACATATCTTCAGGAGGTCTTTGTTATGGTGGGACTTCATATTTTTGCCACATTGGCATTTGGCCGATTTTTCGGGAAGATTTAGCATGTAGCACAATCATCAAGAAAACATCATGAGAATTAAAATCTGGTCACACACATTAAATTTACCATATTTTTTTGGGGCTCTCCACAAAAAATGGTGATTTTTTGAGGTCTCCTCTATTTTTATGAATTTCTCTATTTTCCGCATTAAAAAAATAAAAAAAAATATTTAACGTGCTCAAAAAATTCTGAAATTTTTTGCTAGAGTATATTGTATTATTCTTAACATATCTGCAAAAAATCATTTCAAAATTCCTTAAATTGAATTTTTTAGGGGGGGTGTGATGGGTGGAACATATTGATGTCTCCTCCTACCACAGCCCACTGTGCTCCTTATGCTCTTTAGGGGGGTGCAGCATACTCAACCCCCCTGGGGGGGCTGGGGCGCCTAGGCAACGGGGCATGCCTAGGCACTTGTGGGCTTCGGTGTGGCGCGGAAAACATCCCCCTAACCCCCCTCCGGTGCCCCGGTCGGATGTCGGAAGGACCCGGCCATGGCGGGCCACCACGCCATGTCGCGGGCCCACTCGCTGCGGATTTTTTCCTGAGGTGGTGGCATGTTGCCCCGATTGTTGGGGGATGTTGAGGGGCCTCATCCGCTCACCGCGGTCGAACCCGAGGCAACTCTAACGATCGGGGTGGAGGATCGGTGGAGCGAGGCATTTCATGGTTGTGATCCAACGGCGTTGGGGCCCAACCCCGTGCTGGAGCGTGCTGATGGGCTGCTTGGGTAAGGCTTGAGCTCGGCATTCACGTGCTGTGTTTTTTCAATGCTCTTCGCCAAGCGTGGGCGGCCTCGATGCGTGCCGATGGACGGGGGAACGTCCCCTCCGAGGGCGGTGAGCATCCAAGGATGTGTGGCTGACGTTTTTGGGGACAAACCTCGTGCTGAAGTGTGCACAGGGGCTGCGGTTTCGGGGTGGGCGCGAATGTCACCAGGCTGAGTAATCTACCTTCGTGTGATGTCCAGGTCCGAACGGTAGCTTTTGTATGTGGATGCATGGGGGGTGTCCCCTTGATCGGAGGCGCACAGCCGTTGATGTGCTTTGCGATGCGGGCTCTTGAGGGTTGATTACTGTGGCTTTGAGGTGCTAATGGTCGCTTTCTTGAGGTGTGGGCGTGGCACCCTCGTGCTGTGCCGGCATGGATGGTTGGGGGCTTACGGCATCTCGGGGCTCGGTGTGATGCTCTCGAGGGCCTTGCAACGAACGTGCCGAGCCTTGAGCCTGGGCGTGCCAAGGGTGGATGTCTTGCTGCGAGGGCACAGTCATTCAGTTGGAGTGCTCGAGTGGGGGGGCAGGATCTCGCGGCACAACCGGTGCAAGGGGCTGAGCATTGTTCGGTGACGCATTTCTGCGCATGCTTATGTTGAGGCTGGGGGTGCTCGCATTGTGCTTGGGCGTGCCAATGGCGGATGCTGCATTGCGAGGGCACATCATTAAGTTGTAGTGCTTGAGCGGTGGGGTGGAAGCTTGCGGCGCAACTGTGGCATGAGGCTTGAACTCCGTCGACGATGCATTTCGACGTGCGCTTGTGCTGAGGCTGGGGGCTTGCATGCGCCTGGGCGTGTCAAGAGTGCATGC